>BKCP01007181.1:144977-182940 GCA_008636005.1 Striga asiatica | reverse complement strand
AAAATCTAATCGGATGCAGTTTTTCTATTATTTTTTTGTGTTAAGTTCTGTTTTTAGAAGCTTAAGATCACATTTCTTTATGTTTGCACTGATAAGCACTTAGTTTGATTTGATGATGTTGGACCTTCTAACGAACTTTTATTTTAACCTGGGCATACATTTTACGGACCACAGAAGAACTGGAATCTCTTCAGTGTAAACATTGTTATGGCCGGTACAGGAATTTACCAGCTTGCTCGCAAAATTCGGTCAGTGAGTTTGTATAATAATGATATTTTTCCATATTTTGTCAATTAAAGTGTCTCTGTGGAACAATTATCTCATCATTTTTCTTTTATGTTGGTAACAGACACGACTATTTCAATGAGGAGCAAGCTGTTGTTGCCAAAGAATGATGATGAAAATCTCCTTTTGCCTGTCTTATCTCTTGTGGCCATCAACTCAGTTTTCGCTTGGTTAGCTTTTTATTTGCAGTTGCCCTAAGATAGGGCTATTCCATTTTCTTTACCCTTCTGCAGACTTCGATTTTGAATAATATTGATGACCTTGAGAATCTGGATTTCGGTTCTATTATGTTAAACATAGTACATGCATGAAGAGACGACCCGTACTAAGAAATAATTTTACTAGTGATGTAACTACTCGCCATTATCAGTAGGCATATATGTTCATACTTCAAACTCGTTTCTTTTGAAACCTTGGTCCGTTTGTTTCGAAAGCTATGAATTGAGCTTTTATAATTGAGCTTGTAAACTCGCAATCACAAACACACAAAAAGAAAGAATAGACCCAAAGGAAATATAATTGAGCTTGTATAAATTGTATAGATTGAATCCACAGCATCAAAGAAGATGAACAAATAGTAATTCAATAGCATTATAGCATATATAAACCGAGGAATACAATCATCAATACATAAAATCTAACAACACCAGAGAAGATTATGCAATGCTAACACTAAGATCTATAAAATTATATTCATCACTTTCCATCATATTCATCACTTTTGGAGGTCTCCGCATGTGTTTTCTTCTATTTCATTCTGCTTAGCTTCATCCTCCAATCTGTTCTGATGCCTCATTCTTAAGTTCTTCAAGCAAATCAATTTATCAAATCATCTCCCCACGGAAAAAACAAATTTTGAATTATCGAATAACTTAAAACGGAATTATGCATAACCAGCATGTCAGAATTACTATTGCCATTGCCCTCCATTAAGACGATGATCTGCCGAGTCTGGCACCAACTCCCTCCATTAACAGGCGATTGGTTTGGCGGTAGAAATTAAGTGGAGAGGGAATAGGATCTTGTGATTTTACGAGCTAGCTATATTATATTTTTCGTTTTTACCATATAAATGTTATAAATGTTTTCAAAAAATTATTTTAGAACGAGAGAGTGTTACATGTTATAAATGTTGCATTAAATATAAGTGCAAACTTTTAAAAAATTAAAATTAATATTTTTTTAAATATAAAATGTTAATTGTTAACTAAGACAATTTTTATCCAAAACTCAACCCAACTTAATAATTAGAAATAATTTCTCTTCCCATTCACCTACACAACCCAACCTTATAACATAAATTATGTTTATTAGTGACCCAATCCAATCTAAAGTATTTTATTTATTTATTTATTAAGTATTATCTAGAATTTATTTTCGTTATTGTTTTAGTTGTGAAAATATGAGAGTTGAGATAATATTCAAAATTTAAATCTATTGTTGATGTCTGAAAATGACCAACAATGTGTTCAAACTGTATACTAAGGTGTATACTCGGTTCGGTCTGCAGGAAATAGGAATTTATATGGTATTCGGTACGAATGTAAGCTCTATTCGTGACTTTTATATCGTTAATGAGAGCATTTACTCATTGCATTTAATGTTGTCTCTTGCTCCTTATATAGGAAATGTGAGGGTTTTTCACAATCCACATTGTCTTTTACATTTTCCTTTACAAGATATTAATTAATATTTAGTCACACCACATTTAAAACCATTGTACTACACAATCTCATCCCAGTAAAGTTCATTCTGCCGGGTTGCGACACGTGTCTATGCTTGTTAAACACCCTCAGATGAGTGATTACCGAATCTAGCCGCATTTAATGCGTATCGTATGGACAATTCAGGGTGATGATTAGCTTTAATTGGACACGCTACCCGTATCTCGCTCGGTTTTCCTTCTCATTCGTTCCGCTTCTTTATTTTCTTCTCGCACGCGGATGGCTTTTATTTAATTTAATTTTCTGTCCGTTCGGTCTCAACCCCGTATAGGACACGCTACCCGTATCTCGCTCGGTTTCCCTTCCCGTTCGTTCCGCTTCTTTATTTTCTTCTCGCGAACGCGCATGGGCTTTTATAAAATTTAATTTTCTGTCCTTTCGGTCTCGACCTCCTACAATCTTAAATCTTAAAAAGTCTTAAGATGTCGCTTGAAATCCAAATTGAATACACCATTCGAAAATGAGTTTAGGTTGGTGCTAATCATTCTTCTTTCTTGTAAGTTGTAACGAAAAGATAAGTGAAAAAATCAATTGTGCTGAAAATCAAAATAAAATTAAAAACGATTTCATAATAAACCTCATCACATTATCGGCTTGACTCTAGCCTCCTAGCTAGGGTGGGGAGGCTTATGCCAGATTGATAAAGCACATAACTACATAGACAGGGCGGGTTTATCTACCTACTTGCTATGGTGATTATGGAAAACGAGAAACAATTGACTCTTTAGAGGAGAAATGTAAGGGGAGTGAGATCTGGTGCAGAGCCACCAGGCCCACAAGGCCCACAACTCTCGAGTATCCGAAGAAAAACTGTGGGGGTCATTTTGGTAATCTGATACGAAATTAGGGTTTAAGAATTGTTCCATTCATAAAGCCCAACCCAATACAACTTCTGGGACTATTTATACTCCACGAGCAGTGGTCTTTCATTTGCTCACAACCATAAAATGCGCCGTCTTTTTTAGTCCATAGGATTGCTCTGTTTTTCAACTTTGATTACAATTTTATTCCTGATTTTCATTTTGATGGTAGAGAATAATGCTACATGTACTCCAAGGAAGGGTTGATTTAATACCTTTTATCTTGATTTTGCTTGTAGCGAAATTAATTGAATGGAGAAGTTATCTGGCCGGTTGTTGTTTTTCTTGGGATTTTTCTGAATCTCAATCGTCGACATATCTGCTTACCGAACTTCTCATATTCTATTGTTATTCCCATCTTAAAGTTTCTTCAGTTGAGTTTTCCATTCTTGTTTTTAATTTTTTGGTTACCTGTTTTTTGAGGGCAAATGGATTTCCCCAAATGAGTTATATATATTGTTAGTATTTTTTGCACTTTTTATTCTTGAAAAAATATATTTTTTCTTCTTCCATTCCATAAAAATGAAATTGTATAAATAATTATTTTTTTATAATAATTTAAATATTAAAAACGTCAAACAAATTACTATATTATAACATTAAAATAGGAATTATGCTTGATGTTTTGCTTGGAACTAAATCAAGGAACATTGTGGAAGGCATAGTTGCAGCCGTTAGGAAAAACTCGAAGATAATGTGGGATTTGTTTATTGGGCTAGTGATGGTGAATAATAAATTCATTTGAGGTTATTTAATGAAAACATTACATTTATTCCTATTTTCAAATCTATAAACATTATATTTATTTAACGTAGGGATTAATTTTTTATTTTCAATTAGGAAATCTATAATTATTTATTCCTATTTTCAAATATTCATTCTTATTTTCCGCAATTAACCTGATCGTATTTTCAATTTAGAATGGAACTGGTTGTGGTGTGCATTAGAATTGGGCTGGCATTTGTTACTCGAAAACCAAACCCGACGTGGAAAAAATGGAATTAAATTGGACCGAACTAATCTTTTTATTACCGAAAGTTGGTAACTGAACTTCTGTTGGTACGATTTTGGTATGAGATCTATATGGTTTGGTAAATATTAAATACTGAACTGAAATCTTGTGCTCTATTTTTATTTTTCATTTGTCCCATCTTGTAGTCCCAACATTCATCCTAAAAAAAATCCATGAGTGCCATATGTCATGTGATGTGTATAGGACCAATATTAAGGGCTAGCTTGTTTATAAAATAATTTGTCCAAAATGAGTTATTTTGATTAATTAGAGTTAATTTTGAAGAAAAGGTGGTATTGTTAGTTGTTAGTGGGATTTTAAAAATTTATTAAAATAATATTTAAAATAAAATGATTAAAATTGATTTGATGTAAAAGTATCAGATAAATGATTGAAAATGATTGAGAATGATAGGTAGTTAAAATTATGTGAATTGATGAATAGTGAATTAAAGTTGATGTGATGTCTAAGAATGATTGAGTTGTATTTATTAATTATATGAATAATATTAAAGATAGTGAAGTTGAGTTAAAGTTGAGTTAGATTTTGAGTATGAGTTAAAAGTGAGTGAAATAATTGATAAACAAGCATGCCTTAGGTAACCATACAACAATATGTAGCCCGTGAACCCATCTCCATCTCCACATGTCTATAGGTCATTGCTTGCCAGCAGTAGTCTTTTCCAAAACCTTAAGCTGCCCTTGAACCCGCTCATAAACGATTCTAGCGTACCTTCGCGGTCTGCTAGGTGCTCCTTAAGGTCGCACAATCTCTAACAGCTAATAATCGACACACACGGCAACTCAATGCGCTATAGCTCGCCTATGTTGTTGAGACTAGTCGGCATATGCACAAAGGAGGGGAACTGGGGAAGGATTAGGGTACGATAATTCATCAGCTTCAACCTCTTGATTTTTAGTTCTCCCCATGGAATTTGCAAGACTCCCAAATCCTTCTTTCTCCACAAAATACTTAAATTAACTCCAGTTTTGTGATTTTTATTTTTTTGATTTTTATTTGAATTTTCGGTAATTCCAAAAATAGCCAAAGCTGAACTGAATTTGTTTTCGTTACTGTTCGGTAATTGTTATTGCATCATAAATTAACTAAATATTCATCATATATTTAATTAAAATATAAAAAATATGACTATGGATGAGCTAAATATGCATTGCTTATTAACTTAATATGCATTATCAATGAATTAAATATGCATAATGAATAAACTAACTATACACATGTATACATTTAATTTATATAATAAATATGTACTATTGATGAACTAAATATACATTTCATTTCATATTATCTAAACTAGTATGTAACCCGTGCGATACACGGGATGTAAAATTGGAAAGAATAATATAACTTCACGTGCATTAGGATCGAAATTGAAATCATTAAAATACATAGGAACATTATTGAATGATAAAAAGTTCGGTAACAATCATATATTATTAAAACCTCCTTGTACACAACATTATGAGTTTGATTATTTGGTAACTCCTCATTATCACAAACTAATATTTTCAAAAGAGACAAATCCTAAAAATCAAACTAATATTTTTGGTGAACAAACTAATATTGTAGGATTGGTGAACAAACTAATATTTTAGGATTTCTAGGATTTGTCTCTTTTTAGTAAACAAACTAATATTTTAGGATTGATTATATGAATAAGGCTACTTGTTTTTTGTGTTCTTTTCATTCATTTTCATTCAATCAATCCGATGATTTGTATAATGAAATCCGAATCTTAAGCCGAAATATTTAAAAAAAAGTTTTTAAAAATTGAAAAGTCAAGGCAATCAGTTCAGATTAATTAAAGGTCAAAGAATATCCGCTCCTTGAAATAAAGACGTGTGCTATCATTAATCAAATATCCGGTTATTGATATAGAGTGGTTACCAAAAAATAGAACGCGATAAGGACGCTTCATGGAAATATCAATGGGATAAGGTCATAACAGATCGCTATACATTTTAACGATAAAAGCTCAGATTGAATGATTTATGATAATTATGTCGTAATTAATGAATTAATTAGATGTGTAAAAATGACATAATTAATGAGAAGTGTGAAAATGACATAATTAATGAGAAGTGTGAAAAGGACAAAAACTTACCAGTTTTGGAAAATATTTAATGCAAATCCGACATTGACCATAATTTGACCTACTATTTTGGATAAATGTTAATTCTTATTATATAAGTATAGATATGCAACATCTATGAGTTAAATATGCATCATTATATATTTAATTTAATATAACAAATATGTATTTTGCATTAACTAAATATGCATCATCAATTAACTAAATATGCATAATGAATAAACTAAATATACACATGTATATATTTAATTTATATAATAAATATGCACTATGGATGAACTAAATATGCATTTTTTATTATCTAAATATTTATCATGAATGTAGTAAATATGTATCATTATTTATTTAATTTTATATAACAAATATGTAATATGGATTAACTAAATATTCATTTCGTATGAACTAAATATGTATCATATATATTTAATGTAATTTAAATATAACAAATATGCATTTCGTATTAACGAAATATGCATCATAAATGAACTAAATATGCATCTGAACTAAATATGCATTTCTTATTAACTAAATATGCATCATCAATTAACTAAATATACATCATTAAATATTTAATTTAAATATAACAAATATGCATTTCGTACTAACTAAATATTGTATGAACTAAACATGCATATTGAATGAACTAAATATGCATCATTATATTTAATTTAAATATAGCAAATATGCACTATGTATGAACTAAATATGCATTTCGTATGAACTAAATATGCATTATGTTATATTTAATCAAAAAATAATAAATATGCACTATGATAAACTAAATATGCATCATTAATGAATTAAATATGCACCGTGAATGAAATAAATATGCATCATCAATTAACTAAATATGCATCATTATATATTTAATTTAAATATAACAAATACACATTATGGATGAACTAAATATGCATCATGTTATATTTAATTTGCTTATAACAAACATACACTATGAATGAATTATTAATGTATTTCGTATGTATGAACAAAAAATGCAGCATGAATGGACTAAATATGGATTATGTTTATAATCAATTTAAATATAATTAAATCTATTAAGTTGCATAATTTATAATTAAAATATAAATTGTGTAATATCTAAATATGCACAAGAAACGAATTAAATATGCATTACTTATATAATTATAAAACCCAATGGCTATAGTGTAGTTATTCAAACTTCAAATTAATTACAGACTAACCTCAAGGATTAAATTGCAATAACATATAAATTTCTGATATTGCATTTAAACTCCTATAATTCATCTAATTTTCACAAGCAGGCCCAAGCCCTAAATATGAAAAATTGAACCCTCACCCGACCTTCATCACATCAACCACAAATATCTCTTCATCTACAACCCTAGACGGCGCTGCGAGAGACCTGCCTTTTCCTCGCGTTGATCGAGGATACCCGCAACCGCGATACACCCGCTTGCGTTCCTCAACCGTCGTTCTATCCTCAGCCGCTGTTCATTCCTCAGCCGCAAAGGAGTGCACAGGGAGCTTCGTTTCCAAACAGCTTCGCACGATTTGCGACGACAAATATCTGGATTGAGCGAATTTATTATCGAATTTCTGACGAAGGCGACAAATTCCTAGACTTCGAATTTCTGACGAAGACGACAAATTCCTGGTGTTCAATTTTTCTCCGGCGACGAGTTGCAGGTGTAAACGAATCTGTGCGAATTTTTGAACTTTCATGGTCGAATTTCTAGTGGTCCTGTCGTTCTGCTGGCCGACGCGGATGGCTGGACGTGGATAGTCGGACATGGATGGCAGGAAGATATACAATTATTTTTCATGGTTTTCGGCGGTCAACATCGACTGGCCGTCGGGAAAATTATTTTATTATTAATTAATTTATTATATAATTAAATTTAATGTAATATTAATATAATAAAATAATATTTATTTTTATTATGTAATTAAGGTGAATTCCAATTGATTAATGCAAGTCATTGATCAACACAAGATGAATGACTACAATTGAGTCCCGTACTCATGTGAAGAAGTGTCTGTTGGGATCTGTGAGGATCTCGTTATGTACAAATTACGAATTCAATAGGAAACGTAAACCTATGCGCAGCGGATCTAAAGGTTTGACGTAGAGAACTTACGGCTTAAAATTTATGTAGATCTGGTTGACCACGAACGGTTGACCGCAATTGATTGACCGCAAATCACGTCTTGGGTTGCGCGAACAAGATCAGATCAAAACCGGATCAAACGGATGCAAACAGATCAAAACGAGATTTTGCTGCCAGGCACCTTCCGGCGGCGCGTGAGGGCGCGTGCGGCGTCGGATTCCGGCTACGTCGGCGACCGTCTCGTCGAGACGGTCGTCTGAGTATACTGTACGTCTCAATCGGACTTCCGGTTAGTTCTGTAGGTCAAAATATATTTCGTCTCGTTTTACCTACAGATCTTCTACTGTATTACTCAATACACCCTTCTTCAACTTGTACCAGTGGAGCAACAAGAAGAAGATAAAGCTCGAATGAGATCTAGAGAGAGAGGCGTGTTTCACGTGAGAATAGGATTGGGGTTCACTTCTCATGGGCTTAATGATGTATATATATAGAGCTACAGTAGGGATCCTAAGGAGATTAGGAAAAGGGCTCCTTAATTAATTAGACTAACTGTGGGCCAAACCCACTCCTCTAATTAATTAAATAATATTAATGGGCCACCAACATTATATTATTGCACTCCCTTTCCCTAGCCCAAATTACATTTGAGACTCCAATAATAATTACTCGATTTACCTCCCCACGTTTAAGATATAATGTCCATTAATTAATTCGATTACTGACAATCAAGAATTAATTAATATTATTATTTCACCGAAGCTAGCGCTCGTTCATCACATTCTTATTATGCCGGAATTTAATCCACCTGCAGGGTTTAGCATAACAATCCTTCATGAACTCACTCCGGGGACATCATCAAACTAACGCACATGGTGACCGTAAATATCCTAACAGCACATCCTATATATAATAATATTACCCAAAACAGTAGGAATATTAATCCAGCGAACTGAACATCACCCATGGGAATCAAAGTAATATATATTATATATATATGCTTGTTTAATATCTTACGGGTTAAGAGAACGCAGTAATTAACCGAGGCCTAGTTCATTTACGACGATCAGTATAAAATGAACTTTTCCTCTCTGGGATCCTGTTCAATACATAAATGTACTAGTGCAACTAATCAGTCAAGACAAACTGTACAGTTGACACTACAACCGTTCGGATGGGGTGTTCATGTCCATCTAGGTTGTGAACAACTATTCTTGTTCGCAAGTAACTGACAGAGTGATCTTCGGTTCGCCCATGACGACCCACCATATCTAAGTGCAGAACAACAGAACGTAGAACTTGTTTAATCTAACATGATTCTCATTCATAAAGGGTATATGTGTAATAACATGCAAAGCCAAGCATTCAGTATATAACACTAACAGTGTCCTCAGTTGATCCATCTCTCTCTCTCTCTCTCTCTCTCTCGCTCTATATATATATATATATATATATATATAGGATGTGGTTCAAATGAGAACCAAGTCCTAGTGTGAGAACCGTGAGAACCGCTATTTTTAATTGTATGTAGTGCTATGATTAATTGTGTTTTAGTGCTATTTTTAACTAGGATGTATTTGATTAAAAATAGCAACAAATTTTTTATTAGCATTTATGAAAATGATAGCACCATGTAAGATTAAAAATAGCATCATACACAATTAAAAATAGCATCAAATATGGTTCTCACGGTTCTCACACCAGACATAGTTTTTATTTGAACCAGCCCCTATATATATATATATACTAGTACATTACTCTTATACAACACGAGTATTGAGTTAAGAAATATATGATAAAAGTTATTGCTAAACTAATTTTTTATTTGAAAATTTTGATGGATTAATTGATGAAAAAAAGAGAGGAATAGACAGTGCAGAAAGTAATTTGTAAATCGTAATTTAGGAGAGAAATATGCGAGAAAATTATAATATGGTAAATTGCTACTTACTAAAACTAGGAAGGAAATGTGTATTAAGAGAAAAAAATAACAAATTAAATATACACTTAGCATGTTTGAAAAAAGGTATTTATGTCTAATAGTACCAAGCCTAACTCCATAGCAAAAATTAATATATAAACAACAATATGAAACATAGATTTTCGTTATCCGAAGCGTGAGAATCTGCCACTTAGGCTCAACATATTTTGAATCAATATATGGAGAGGGATATATTTGACGAATAGAATGTTACATTATTTTTCTATTGAAAGTTTGAACTGAACCATATAACTTGACTTAATTTGGCTATCAATAGAAATTTCATGCTATATTCTATTTTAATTTACCAGGATCTCAAGTATATATATTGATAATTATTTTAATATGCATACGACATAAAAATAAATAAATTGTTCAGTCCATGTATATCCCCATGCCCTGCTCAGGTAAACCACACTTCCATAAAAAAAAAGCCCAAGTTTTGAGCTAAATTAGATATTGAACCTGGTCCTATTTCCGACTCTAGGTACATTCCCTGGTGCAAACACCTGCAAATATATACATACATAGGCTCATATATATCGTTCGTAATCATCATCCTATCGACAAAATGTCTTCATCTACGCACTGAAGTGACTCCATTTTTCCTCTGAATGTTAACACCATCCCAACATCCAAACGACGTCGCTTGACCACTTTTGTCCACTTCCCCACCAAACTCGTTCGCTACTTTCTCTATCTATAAAAGCACAAAGAAAGCATATGCTGAGTATCTTTTCCCAACTCAAATCAGTTTCTCCTAAAAGCGATAAAGTGAGAAATAACATACGATGGCGAATATTCCGGTGAGCTTCCGGCGTGTAGCGGCGGCGTTCAACGAGATGTCGAGGCTCCAATCCTGCGAAAGCAGCGGCAGCGAGCACTCCGCCGATCTCTCCGATCTGGTGAACTCCTTCTTAGAGAGGGAATTCAATGACCGGAAAATCGGGAGCGCGGAGGAGGAGGAGGACAGCGACGAGGTTAACGCCGGCGAAGCTGAAATCGACGCTATGGATGATCAGATCGAGTTGCGAGATTCTCTGAGGAAATTGTTTGATCTGCAAGACGACGCCGTTAAGAGAAGCATTCACGCGGAGGTGGAGGCGGTGGTTTCCGGCGAGATCGACTCGTCGACGGAGTTCAAGCGGCAGCTGATGGCGCGGCTGCGCGGCAGAGGCTTGGATGCCGGTGAGCATTTTTTTAGATTGTAATTTGCGAATTGCGACCTAATTTTTGGGAAATTTGTTTTCTTTACCCTCTTTTTTGTAGTAATAATATTTTTTAATTTTTTCTTTCTTGGCAGGCCTTTGCAAATCCAAGTGGGAGAAAAACGGGCGCAACCCGTCGGGAAGCTACGAGTACATCGACGTCAACTCCGGCGGCGGCCGCTACGTAGTCGAGGTCAACCTAGCCGGAGAATTCTCAATCGCGCGACAAACGAGCAGCTACGCCTCAGTCCTCGAAATTTTCCCGCCAATTTTCGTGGGTAAACCCGAGGAAGTGAAGAAGGTGGTGAAATTAATGTCCAAAGCCATGAGAAAATCGATGAAGATGGCGGAGATGAGCGTGCCACCGTGGCGCCGCCTCAGTTACATGCAGGCGAAGTGGTTGGGATTCTACAGAAGGACCGCCAATGAGGTTCCGACGGTGAAGGCGGCCGTGGGGATGGCCGGGAGCCGGTCGGTGGGGTTTGTGCCGGTGACTGGTGCGACGTCGTTTTACTGCAGAGGGGATTTGGGGGTCCAGCGTGGCGGTTGGGAATTTGGCGGCGGCTTTTAATTAGTTATTTAAATTAGGCAATGAAAATTTGACCTGGAAAAGAAAAATGGATAGCTCGGGTTGAATTTAGCCAAAAGGTGAAAATGTTCGGGTTTTGTCCTTTGTGAACCAGTTGTATGTATAGATTGTTATTGGACTTGGATGTATGATATTTTTTAAATTAATATTACAAATTATTTCTTCATTTTTTTTTTTCTTTCGTTCTAATTTCTTAGACAAGTTTAATTTGTTTCTGAAGAATCATGGAAGTTTAAGACGATGGGCTTATGCATGATTGATTCATTTCTTTGTAACATTCATGGGGTAAAATGCTGCATTAATTATTGGTACACCGTAAAATACATGTGACGAAAATGAATAATATATAAAATAGATAATTCATGAATTACACTTAAAAATATATTTTGAAAACATTTTTCAAATGGACTTTTGGATGTAAAAAATTATTTGAATGAATATCTATATTTGGTGTCAAATTGAAAATAGACTTATGAATAAATTGTTTATCTAAAAGTTCATTCTATAGAAATAGAAGATAACTTGTTTATAAACAACCTTTAATTTGGTACGGATCTTAGCAGTTCGGTTGGTACAAGAGACACACAAAATTTTTTTCACCATAATTTTTTCATATATTGAATTAAACTTCATTTAACTTACTATAATAAAATTGACATCTTTTGTGCATGTGCACTAGTTAAAGAATACTATTAATACTATAAAAACAAGTGAATCCTGAATCAATGATATCCACGTACATATTTAATTTGTACCAACTAGTATTCAATCGTATGCATAAGTACATATGCAAATAAAATCTTATATATTATAAGTGTATGTGGATGTAATAAATCATAAGTTAAATAATGAATGTAAGAATATTTTATATTCTTATATTATTGTGGACCATATAATTTATTGGACTTAATTGAATTAATAGTTAAACTTAATTAAGGAGAATATGTATTCATGTATTATTAATATTTTAATATTAAAGAGTCTAATTTGTGATGTTTGACTAAGACAATAAGTTAGGTTAGAACGTGGAGAATGTTTGTATCGAAAAAAAAAATAACATGGGGAATGTTAATAGGATTAGGATTATAGATCTTCTCCTATATATACTACTACATGTTCTTCTCTCTCGGTTCATACGAAAATAAAGTTCTCAACATCAAGGGCTTTATAGAAAGACGAGAGTGGGGGAGAGCGAAACAAATTATAGGCAAAGACAAACTCATCATTGGAGATTATGAGAAAGAGAATCGTAGATCAATATTATAGATAAGAAAACTGAGAAGGATTGTAAGTTAGATTCTTGTAAATTTTATGTGCAATTTAATTTATGCAAAGATCGAAATTCGATGAATTGATAGAATTACATGTTTAGGGTTTATTCAATTCCGCCTAATAGTATTGAGTATGGCCGTTAAATTTATTACAATGAGCATATCACATTTTATAAATTTTATTATTAGAAAAAATGATTGATATAAATATAATTATTTAAATTACACATTAATCTTTATATTTGATGCAATGATGTAATTTTTGCAATCTTGGCCGATTATGGCAAATTAATTAGATAAAATAAAGTTGAAATTATTATTTCAACAATTATGTATGGAATTTTATGAGTTTGGTTATGCCATAAATAATAGTTAACTAATTTTAATTAAAAAAAATCTTAATGAGCTAAAAAGAAATAATAATTTAAATAAATAGATTGAAAGAAAATATTCTAGGATGGAATATCATTTAATGTTATTTTATGTTCAGTTAATTGTAGCTATTATATAATAAATTAAATAAAAAATATAATTACTTGATTAATGTAAAATGAAGCGAAAAAATGTGGTAAAACGAAAACAACTACCATAATTCTTTTGCCAATTATATAGTGAGAGATGTTGCCAATAAATTTGATTGTATAAGACTAATTCACTTTTTGATATCATTTAATGTTATTTTATGTTCAGTTAATTGTAGCTATTATATAATAAAATAAATAAAAAATATAATTACTTGATTAATGCAAAATGTAACGAAAAAATGTGGTAAAACGAAAACAACTACCATAATTTTTTTGCCAATTATTATAGAGAGAGATATTGCCAATAAATCTATACTTATATAATAAGAATTAACATTTATCAAAATTAGTAACTTAATTAATGGTCAAAGTCAGTTTTGCATTAATTATTTTCCAAAATCGGTAACTTTTATGTCTTTTTCACACTTCTCATTAATTATGTCATTTTCACACTTCTAATTAATTATGTCCTTTTCACACATTTAATTAATTCATTAATTACGACATAATTATCATAAATGTATAGCGATATGTTATGACCTTATCCCATTGATATTTCCACGAAGTGTCCTTATCGCGTTCTATTTTTTGGTAACCACTCTATATCAATAACCAGATATTTGGTTAATGATATCACACGTCTTTATTTCAAGGAGCGGATATTCTTTGACTTTTAATTAATCTGAACTGATTGTCTTGACTTTTCAATTTTTAAAAACTCTTTTGTTAAATATTTCGGCTTAAGATTCGGATTTCATTATACAAGTCATCGGATTGTTTGAATGAAAATGAATGAAAAGAACACAAAAAACAGGTAGCCTTATTCATATAACCAATCCTAAAATATTAGTTTGTTCACCAAAAAGAGACAAATCCTAGAAATCCTAAAATATTAGTTTGTTCACCAAAAATATTAGTTTGATTTTTAGGATTTGTCTCTTTTGAAAATATTAGTTTGTGATAATGAGGAGTTACCAAATAATCAAACTCAATGTTGTGTACAAGGAGGTTTTTAACAATATATGATTGTTACAGAACTTTTTATGATTCAACAATGTTCCTATGTATATTAATGATTTCAATTTCGATCCTAATGCACGTGAGGTTATATTATTCTTCCAAATTTTACATCTCGTGCATCGCACGGGTTACGTACTAGTTTGATTGTAAAAGACTAATTCACTTTTTGTAAATTCGATTTGCCAATTATTTTACAAAGAAGATTTTGTAAAATTCATATACCATATATTTTCCGATCTTGAACAAAATGGCCATACGAAGAGCCGGCTAATTATCATGCTCTGCAGATTATATGTCAATTTTGTGGATGAAAATGGAAAATATAAAAGAGAAAACGAAGCACGAAGAAATTACTCACGATTGAGAAACAGGTTGCTGTATCAATCTTAGGTAAAGTCAAATTACACATAATATAATTTAGACAATATTCTCCGGCCAAATTAATGGGATTGTCTCTAATCAACCTACTTTTAAGTAAATAATTGGATATATAGGATATTAATGTATTATATCCATTAAAAAGGCTTTTGATTTNTTTGTTCAAAAAAAAAAAAAAAGGCTTTTGATTTCCTGATTTTTACTTCTATAATCCCCTTTATGCTTCTATAGTTCTATGGATCAAGATTGGAACCCCAATTAAACGAAAAACTCAATCTTGGAAAAAAAAGGTACAATCTTTATATTCTTAAGTTGATTTTTGTTCTATTGTCCAAATTATTCTATCCCCACACAAATAATATTTGTCATTTTTTATTTTTTATTTTTTTCTTCAGTTTTTTTTCCTAGATCAAATGATACACGAATTATGGGACAAAGGCTATGCTGTTTGAGGCCGTCAAATAAAGAAAATCGGCCGCTTATTGCAAGCAAAGTCGAAATTGAGAACCGAATTAAGAAAGTGTACCCTTCTTTCTCGGACGACGATGATAATTATTACACGCCAAGAACAAGTTTTGATGAGGAAGACGAAGAAGGCGTGAAGGTGCCCAGAAGTTGCATAAGGGCGAGAAGCCTTAGGAAAGGGAATAATAATAAGCGGCAAAAGAAGGTGACTTTTAAATTGCCTGAGGAAGATGATATTGTTTTACTCCACCCTGCACAGTTATGAAGTAAAAATCATGTGATAATGTTTTGGATAAATTTTGTATTGATTGGCATTACATTTTGTTATGAAGTTTGAGCAAATTTTTGCAGTTGTGGAAATTGGAAAGAACATTCTTTGATTGCTTGGAAGGGTTTTGGTTTTTACTTTTTATATAAAATTTTAAGAAAGAAATGATTATATTCAATTTATCAAACTCGTTTGTATTTCAGCTATAACATTTTTATTTTTTATTATATTATATTCCGATAATGATATGAGCACTACAAGAAAATGTTGAAATTTCAAGAGAAATATATTCTATTAAAATATATTATTCTAACGGTAATTCTAATAGATATTTCAATACTATTATTTCCGTTGGAATTTTTCAATAGATTCCAATGGAAAATCCAACAAAAATATTCCGTTAGAATGAGTTTTCCATTGGAATTTCTGTTGGATTTTGATGATTCCAACGCTAGATTTTTCAACGGCGGTTGTTTATACCGACCGCATCAAAAAGCCGCTTGTTTATACCGACCGCATCCACAAGATAACATAATTCGGTATCTACTGTCAATTTCTTCATCTCAACTTCTTTAAATTGGATCTTGTAACTTCTTGAACAATTTCACCATCCCTCAATATCTTGAATGACGGGACAACTGTGATCCCCAGTATCCTTGCCAGAGGCCTATTGTCATGGTTGAAGTCCACTTAAACATAGTGTTGCAATGATGGTTCCTAAAGAACACACACAGATCGCGCTCCTAAACATTTTCGTGTAAGCAAAATAGGCCATATATGGTCAGTTGACTTGCACTGTTCTTAAAAATTCTCTGGATCAGTCCATCAGGTTTAATTGATATTCTGTCCTTAAATTCATCATCAATCACACAACTTCTGCCAACTTGTTTTCTGTTGCACTCTTCCTCTTCATATATGGGCTCACTGCCATCAACACTTGAAGCAAAGGTATCAGGCATATCAATGTCATGCACTTGGTCAATTGATGAGTCTAAGCCTCGAGCAACATAGAACATGCTACAAGACTCTCTAGCTTTGTAATCATTACGAAGCAAAAACGTCGGACCGACGTTGTCATGCACATGCACCTCCTCTAGAGATGGCTTCTCGTCAAACACAGGCGGGTCGTCGTACTCCTGTATGCCTGTAACGCCCCGTTTTATTTTACAGAATTTATCGAATTTATTTAATAAAAATCAGAGTTTTTTTTTTTTTTTAAATCTAAGTTAAAACCTTTTTCGAGAAACGGGCGCTACTTCCTAACATCAACCAACAACACACATGCACGAGCTAACAATAAAACAAATACCAAAACATAAGTCTCAAACCATTTTAAAAGGTCTAGCCTTATTCAAAGTTCAACCAAATCCTACACATACATAAGCCAACAGTTATACAAATAAACCTGCTTATTCAAGTCTCAACATTATCCAAAAAGTTTAACATAAATCCATGGTTCATCCAACACAAACATGTTTTCAAGCTGAAGCATAAATAATCCAAAATAAAAGCAAGTAGTTCATCATATAATAAAAATAGGCGGAAGCAAAGACACATCAATTAATGACCACCATCTCGCTCGTCCTACGCCACCGCCTCCAGCTCGTCTCAACCTAATACAAAGGAAGAGAGAAGACAACAAGAAAATAATGGGGGTGAGCATAACCAACAAGCTCACCATTATCGCACAGTATATCTCGCATAACATTTTTAAACCATCATAACCATAGTATTCAGTATGCATAGAATCCAACAGTCTAACTCCCTACTTGGCCCTATCGCAAACCTCCTATGTACATACAACAACCTTCCGACCAAACATCGGCAAGGCCGTAACTGGAAAATTTCCCCCACCCCGAACTACTCACGGATCATGGGAGTCCACCCCGAACTACTCACGGATCATGGATGTTTTCCAGGAGACAGTGGAGATGTTTTTCCCCCCCGAAACTCACACGGATCAGGGCGTCTCCTCCCGGATACAACGGGCAGGTGACCTCTCACTGTTATGCATTCGTCAAAGGCACTATCGTTCGGGACACTTAGACTAGAGTTCTCATGCATACAATAATTTTCAAAAGAAAACATTACACGAAATAATGAGTGCGATAAATATGGAATACATCATAAATGTACCCACCTGATAGCAGCAACAGTTCACAGAATCACAAATCCAGAAACGAGGCGAGGTCAACACCTCTTAAACACCTACATTATGACAAGATCCTACAATCAGAATCTATCTCGACTTAAATCAGAAATCACAAGACAGACCTAGTCGAACTCGTTTCGACTAAGTAGTTCGTGAAGTCCTGTGGATGTTGGAACACTAAGACTCGGCTCTAAACTCGACCAAACCACATAAGGGAGTTCACACAAATCCATCTAAGGATTGACCAAGTCAAACTCACATAAAAACCAAAAAGCAAGTCGATTTCCAAATTTCATATAAAAATCATGTTCGGAAATAGAAATCAGTTAATCGCATGAAAATAGATGATCAAGCTACCCTACGAATTAAGCTCTGAAAATTTACACAAAATTTCATCTCCCAGAAACATGTAATATCACAAAGTTTCAGCTTCAAACTCAAAATATCCTATTTTATAAAATTCAAACAACATATCAGCAAAATGGGCACATTAATTCATACTCATACTTAATGAATGAATCTGATCTTGAAACTTTTACACAACAACATACAGTATGCCAAAGTCCACTTATAAAAATCTCAGCCTTAAATGATAACTGCTGCTATTTTTAAAAATTCAAACGAGCAACAACAGTTTATCTAATTTAAAACCAAACTGAATGAAAACGGACTCCAAAAATTCCCATATTTTACAAACATGATTAAACACACAAAATAGGCCTCTCAGTAAAATTTCAGAATTTTTCATGCAGTAACCAATTTATAAAAATTCAAACAACTTTTCTGCAGATTCGATAAATAAAATATTTACCACATCAAATCAACTCCAAAAATTCTACAAATTAAACACAACACATATAAGTCTCAGAGGCATGAAATACTCGAATTTCAGCTCATTTCAGTCAGACATGAATTTTTTTATGCATTTATCAATATTCTGGACAGATTACAATTTAATTATTAAAAATAGCTACAGGCCTCCAAAAATTACGAAAATTTTACACAAGGCAGGCAATGAACATATAACACATTCCTCAAAATTTCACATCGTTTCGAGCAGCGAGCTATTTTTAAAAATTCAAACACCGAAACAGCGATTAACAAGCTCGACAACTTGGCAATTAAATCACAACATAAAATTTATCGTCCGAGGCCTTTCCATAAGACCAAGGACTCGACATTGTTCCATTATCCACCGACTTACACGACTTTCGAGGTCTCGTTCGATTTTTGAGAAAATCGAATAGATCCCGAACATACGAACACATAAAATCACGAATATATTTTCATAACAAACGATTCAAACGCATATAATAATTCAACGAACACGTACAACACGTCCGAGCACAACATAAATCACGTAATAATAAACGAGGGGTCGATACTCGATACCGTTCTCGGGAAAAACGAGCGAGAAAGGATCGTGCGGGGCTCGACGGCAAAAACGTGACGGCAAGCGACGGCGCTCGGTGGCTGCTCAGGCTCGACGGCTGTGCTCGGCTCGCCGGTGAACTCCCGGAAAGCAGCAGCGGCTGAAAAGGCTCGTCGGAGAAGCTGCGGCTGTGGAGGAGGGCTCGTGAGTGGGTCAGCACGCAGAGGGGTTCGCCGGAAAGGGCCGTGACGGGCTTGCTGGTGGAGGAGATGCTAACGGCGGCCAGCTACGTCTTGGGCGGAGGAGGGGCTCGCGAACAGCGGCTCGCGGAAGAGGTCCTGCGTGCGGTGGAGAGAACTCGCCGGAAGGAGCTTCGTGGACGGGGAAAAAGGGAGCGGCGATGGCTGGCTCGCCGGACTGCAGTGGTTGATTCACGGCGTGCGAAGGAGCAGAAGAATTCGTGGAGAAGAACCCGCCGGAGTATGGTGGCGGGTCGCCTGCGCGCGGAGGAGCAGCGGGCCGTGAAAACTCGCTGGAGGAGGGTTTCGCCGGGAAGGGAGGAGAAAGGGCGACGGGATTTTGCAGAGGAAAGGAGAGGATGATGATCGGTGGTGGCGTGCGAGTTCGGATTTTTTAGAGAAAACAAGAGATTGAGTGAGAGGATTGAGTTGCGGCGATTTGCTATATCAAAGAGAAAAAAAAAAATATATAGATACAGGGAGATGTATATGTATACATACACAATAGAATTAGGTTTTGACTTTCTTTAATCACAAGAAAATCCTACACACACACATCACGCGAGAAAATAAAGAGGGAGGAAAATTTGTCGGGCCGGGCCCGAGAAGTTAGGCCAAATTTGGATTTTTGGGCCGGTTGGGACAACAAATCGGCTCACGGGATCGATTAAAAATTTAAACGGACATTTTCGGCCAATTTCGGTTCCAACGAAAATTATCGGGCTCGATTTCGAATGCAAACGCGCGATAAAAATAAACCGGACAATGTATATATATATTATCCATATTTTTATAGTACACGATAATAATTAAATAAATTACAAAAATCAATTAGACAATTACACAATTAGCATTTAATCACATTTGACAATTAATAAACATATTGGCATACAAGAAAATAAATTATAAATATTATCACCAATTAATAATAACAATAATAATAATAATAAAAATAATAATAATAAATCCCAAATAATTCACAAATAAACGGGGCATTACAATGCCACCATCGTCAGTGAGCAGCATACGGGAGCCGCTCGGCCGAGGGCACGAGGCCCTCCGATGCTTGAGCTCCCCTACGAAAACATCTCAACGGTCATTGTGCGGAACAAGGATTTGCAAAAAAGAAAAATTAAGAAAATGAGTCATAATTAGTTCAGAGGTCAACGATATAATCGCAAGTACAATAAGGTTCCTACCTATGTTAGTAATCGGTTGTGTTGAACTATGCCGAGCAGTTAGAGAGCCCACAGTGAGATAAGAGTTGCAGTTGTTGGTTAGTTTTATGATGAGGAAGGGTCGTTCATTCTACTGGAAAATTAAAGCAACTTTGGCGCAGGCTTTGGGTCTTTTCACTTGGCCTGAGAGCTCGTGAAACCACACGGGCAAAAAGTCAAAGGTGCGAGAAGGAGGTCGAATAAGATAATACTTTTTTTTTAGTTAGCGACCTTGGAGGGATGGTCATGAAGAAGCTAGCACCGTTGCGACCAGAAAGGTAATAAGAGCCTTTTTGGGGCTTCATCCAGAAGCAATAAAAACAAAAACTGAGGTCAACTCTACCAAGTCGAGCTCATCTTAACATGATAAACCCAACCAGAGTACGAATAGAGTTCGGGGAGAAGTGGTTTAAGGAAAGACAATATAATCAACTGAGCATTACAAGGTCATCCTTGGGGGGAAGTTTTAGTTCGACCTCAGCTTAGTCGAGAAAAAAAGTGTAGTAGTTGGGGGGGATGATCGAACAATTCCCTGAACTTAGGAACCCTAAATTCCCAACCCTGGGGGAATTTAATAACAAAGAGGAGGTTAGAAATACGATCGATTCAGTAGAAGGAGATAGGGTCATATTTGACTACCCTCATAAAAGGACATAGGCCTTTGGCTTTTACGCCAGTGACCATGGTGACCTAGTCAGATTGATAGCGTGGAAGAGGAAGAGCTAGGGGTTAAAGAGGGTTCTTCTATAGGTTCGGAGATCGAGAATGAGGTATTGTCAGAATTCGACATGACTGCTGGAGCTTTTATTAACAAAAAGGTTGTAAAGAGAGTGGCGATCGTCTGAGTGTCAAAGATAAAATCAAAGAGGATAAAAAAGAGGAAAGCAATCACAAGAATGGTGAGAAGATCGGAGAAACTTACCCATAAATTTGTTTGGCATGATGGTTGCGATAAGGAAGATCTGGAAGCTTATGAAATCATCTGAAAAATCTTGAGGATTGCCGGAGTATTTGTTTACCAAGGGAGACTTTAGAGTGCATAAGGTGAAAATTTTGAAGAAGATGAATGCACACAACTTTAAATGGGGAAAGATGATGGCACGGGTCAAGGTCGACGAAGAGTCGTCCGATTAAGAATGGCTTGGGTGGCCTGGATTGGACCAAGAAGATGGAGAGTCAAAAAAGCCAAACGTCAGATGATTAGGAGCGTTAATTTCAAATACGGATCTAGAGTGTAAATTGGCAGAACGTGCAAAGGGAATTTGAAGGGACATTTCTGGAGGGCAGGAATGTCTAGGTTATGCATTTCAAGGCACTAGACTCGCGCAGCGGCCGGATGCGTGGAGAACATCCATGAACAAGTCTAGGTAGTACATTCAAGAATGGTAGAGCTAGATTATATAGCATCCAGAATAGCTCGGTTCACCAGTTAGAAGTGTGTGCCCAGTCGTAAACGGTCCAGGAGAGCTCCATCCGACTTAATACTTAAACAAGCTCCACTTAGCTCGGAAGTCGGTAGGCCAAGGAAGCTCAGACACTAGAGAGATCCAGGTAGCTTGGAGGTCGGAAGACCTATGGAGTTAGACTATATGAGAGACATCATGGCTTGTAGGTTATTTGGGGTTACGTCGTGGTTAAGATTTAGAGGTATTAAACGGGCTAGTCCTAGTGGTTTCGGGGTAGCCTGGCGAGCCTTGGGCTAATAATAATAATAATAATAATAATAATAATAATAATAATAATNCAAAAAAAAAAACAATGAAAAAAAAATATATAAAAAATTACAGGTCACCATAGCTCCAGACTGGTGAAGTTCGTAGTTTGCGGTTCAACCGAGTCAAAGGCAATTTGCGTCAGCAGTAATGTCATGAATCTATCCAATATTTCTATGTCATTTTGGGTCATTTGACATCATATAAGAAGAAAATATTTGTTCAAATTTAAATGTTTCAATTGGACTCTACTATTGTCCAATTACATCCCGAATTCCCAATATCATCTAAGAACAAAAGGTTAAAAAAAATATTCCAAAATAGCTATTCCAAAAAAAGAAAAAAAAAAATCTTAAATATCCTATTCGGTCGGACAGTGAAAATTGGACACTATAACATAACTATGTTTAACTATAAGAGCATCTCCAATGCTATGGTTTTGAAAGACAATAATTTTTAACACATGTCAATTGATGATTGTAATGTTAATTCACATAGGAATAATGTTAAAAGACTAAAAATTTGAATCAAACTAGAATCTCCAATGCATCAATTTGATAAGAATTTATTTGTATAGGTGGACCAATTATAATAATTCATTAATACAAGAATAATAAAAAATAAAACCAAATATAAAGTGAATTAATGAGTCATCATATTTAACATGGTGTTAGATATTAGAAAGTGAGTTCAACATTGTCAACATTAAATGTCATCCACATCATCATGAAAGAGTTAATGACAAGATGCATTGGAGAATAAATTAGTAATAAACTTTTAAAAATTGATGATATGGATAATTTTTTGCAATGTCAAAAATCACATTGGAGATGCTCTAAAACTAGTGCGTGACCCGTGTCATGCATGGAAAAACAATATTACGATTGTATTATAAATTAAATATATAAATAACATTAATCATGATTTATCCATTGTTTTTAAATTAAACCGGGTTGGACACAGTCCGACCGGATGGACTGAGAACCGGTTAATAACCAGTCTAGTTCGCTTGAATAAAATATTTGCTCTCGAATCCGTCAACACCAGTAGGTTGGACTGGTAGAATCGATACGATTTTATACATAAATTTTGTTATATTTAAAACTATTTTAAATAAAATAGCGATTTATAAATTATTTATCAATTAGTTTAAATTGTTTAGATATCTAAGTAACACATTTTATTTAAGTTTATTACAAAAAGTACTATACATATATATATATATATTAAAATTTGAATAAACCACAAATGATATATATATATATATATATTAAATTAAAATTTGAATAAACCACAAATGATTTAATAAAATAGTTTGATCGTTTCGATGACGGTCCAGTTCTTAAAACATTATATTTATTGTACATTAATAAATATTATTTAATTCACATAAATATTAATAAAATGATATATAATATTCATGAATCATTAAACATGTTGTCATAATATTGCTAATACTGTTATTTGAAGTTTGGACTACATCACATTCACGTAATAAAATATTTTCAATATTAAATTTATACTTAGGTTCAATAATCGATTTGGTGTGGTCAAACTGATACATAACTTAGTCACCTATGACGAACCAAGTTGTGTCAAGTTTGTTTACTATTTTAAATATTACCTAAAAGTAATTCAATCAACATGGGCAGTACCCTAATTCATCACCCGATTGATCTAAAGAAATTTTCTTATTTTCGTTAAATATATTTAATTTTATGAAATAATTTTTTTTTATGATTCATATAATAAATGTTTACCAAATGATAGTATATTAAGATTATAAATTATATCTCTAAAGATGAATTCATTATTTTTACTTTATGCATATTAATAAAAAATAAACATAGTAATTTTCAAAAAATTAAAATTAATTGATTGATTATGTAATTTAAAGAATATTTTTAGCGTTCAATATTTTTTTTAAATGCACAAATATAAAGACCGAGATTCTAAAACTTTTGTTATATTTTGAATTGAGATTTTATAAATATAGAGACCGAGATTTTAATGTTGTTCGTTGTTTGTAAGAAAAAAATAAAAATAAAAACATACACACTTGATAAATCTTAATCGGATTTTTTAAATAAAAAAAAAATGAACTAAAGCCCGAAATTTAAGGCAACATTTATTGTTGTATGATTTTTAAAGAAAAAAATTAAAAAAAATAATAGAACTTACTATTTATAGGCTGCATTAAATTCTAACCTATTTTTTTTGCTACTATTTTTAGTAAATAGTAATTCTTATTATATATATACGTACCCCGTGCCATGCACGGGACAGAGATATTAAATAAGTTATTTTCACAGCCTTGTTCATTTAAGTCTAAAAAATAATAGGGTTATTATCTATTTTCTACATAATAGGGTTATTATCTATTTTCTACTTCTTTTAATCAATACTGTTAAGTCTAAAAAACAATAGGGTTATTATAAATTTTTTTCCACATCTTTTAACCATCGTTTTTTTAGCCAGAACATTAAATATGAGCATGTTAGGGCTAACTTGTAAAATAATTAATATATTATCTTACTAAAACATTTATACTAATAAAAACATCTAATGTTTGTTAGAAGATAAGAAAGAAAAAATATCAGAACAGAATTTTCAGCAGTACAATCTGAAATCGGATTACAGAATTTTAATATATAAATAATAAAATTTTTGTTAAAAAGGTAAGAAGAAAATTTTAATTTCAATCTACCAAAAGTATAAAATGATGTTATGGGATTTTGTTGACTATACGGATTGTATTGGATAAAACAAATAGATGATAAGAAGGAAATTTCAAATATACAAAAAATTGAAGTCGATTTTGTAAGATTTTTTCGCAGGAAAACCGATTGTATGGGAATAGTAGTAGCATTAATTGAATCGCATTGAATCGCATAGCATAATTTCAATATAAAATAATTAAATTTTCAAATATACAAAAAATTGAAGCCGATTTTGTGGGATTTTTTCGCAGGAAAACCGATTGTATGGGAATAATCATAGCATTAATTGAATCGCATAACATTAATTTAATATAAAATAATTAAATTAAATACATGTTGGAAATAGTAATAACATTAATTGTAGTTAACTTTTCTGGATACTATTTGTAGTAAATAGGATCCCTTTTTATATAAGTATAGATATAGATTAGAGTATTTGTGTTTGTATTCTTCATTATAGAAATGTTTCATTCTCCGGTACAAAGTTAGGTAGTTTTTGTTTAATGTGTGTTTGTTTCTAAACTATCTCTGTATAGACCTCTCTCCAGATCTAACTTATTTTATGAGTTATTTGTCTATTATTAGTTGTTTTCTAGTCTATACTTTAATACTTGTTAATACAATTCTAGTATTCTACTGTTTTTTTAAAAAAGAAAAAAAAAAAAAATCTCTTGTTGTTCAGTGTTCACTATGTGGCGATGGGATCTTACACAAGTTACAGCTGAAGGGCTAATATTTCATCCAATCCCAAGGCAGAAACTCACCTAACATTTCTTTAAGCGAAGACTGCATATGTTCGAAAGTAGCGAGACGTGCAACTCGAATTGAAGGTGCACGTGTAATCACAGATTTTTTTACTTTATTTTTAAATTTTTATTGTAATTTGTAGGGCTGATAAAACCGATGCTGTCCAGTGTACAAAAACCATTAATTTTGAGCACCTACACTTTAGTTCTTGTGAACTGCATAGTACAGCAGCAATTAATGTCCTTGTTTGTTTTCCAACTTAAATATTCTACAAGATATGTTTCTGTATTTGAAATGTAAGGATTATCGTGACAGTCATAATTACAAATGAATGAATAATAATAATAATTAGAAATTAGTTCAAAGTTACTTTGAATATTGTACTAATCAACAGTTCATTTGAGTTCAACTAGGAGGGTAATACCATTATTAATTGGGTAAGACTAACACATGTGATATGCCAATATGTCAGTAATTACATATAATATTATCATGAGCATATAATTAAAATTTAATTCAATAAAATAAAACCTTGATTGGGTAATATAAAAAAACACACAGTTGTAATTGTCCATCATGTTTAGAAAATGCATTAGCAAGATTTTCTACCATTGAGTAGATGCGGTCACGGGTCGAACCGGCCCGATCAAAATAGTTGACCACTTGAATCGGTTTGTAGTTTTACCCTGGTCGATTCAGGTTCATGCTTTTTAAAAAATTAAACCGGCAGTTTATGTTCCAAACGAAAACCGACAACACAACGTTAAAATTCTAATTTAAAAGCTAATTCTCTTTTTAATATTATTTTTTATTTTTTTATTTTAATTTCTCGAACCGAGTCTACCGGTTCATTGAACCAACTTTTTTTCTTACTAGGGCCTATTCAGTTCATAAAAAATGACGAACTTGAATTGGCCCGAAATTGGGTTTTGGCTTTGTTACCATTGATTGAGCCCACTAAAGTTATGTTTGATAAAATTGACTGATAAGTTAGCTGATAGCTGATAAGTTAGCTTATAGCTTATACGTAATTTTCGAGCTTACAGCTGTAAAACTAGCTTATATGATAAAAGTGTTTGGTAAAATTAGCTGATAAGCTAGCTGAAATAAAAAATTCAACCAACTTATTTGAAAAACTACCTAAAGTAGCTTAAGCTCAAGCTTTTTAAAAAATATCGTCCTACCGAACGAGACTTATTTGAATACATGAAGCTTCTAAAATTAACCAAATAAGCTATAAACTAACTTATTTGGATACCAAACATATGAAGAAAGTCATATTCAATTTGAAGTCCTAAAGCCTAAGGAGATGATTGGATATAAATTATTTTAGTTTTGATTGAATTTGTTAATTAACTAAAGTTAATTTTGAAATAGGTGATTAAGTTAGATTTGAGTGTATTTTAATTTTATATTAAAAAATATTTAAAATACAATGTTAATGTTGATTTAACGTAAAAGTATGGAAAATATGATTGAAAGTTTTGAATAAAGAAAATTATGTGAGTGCATGTATAACGAATTAAAATTCATATAATGTGTGAGTAAGATTAATTTTATATTTTTTAATTATACTTATAATACTTAACAGGGTTGAGTTGAATTAAATGACCAAATATATGTGATAAACCATCAGGGCCTAAAAGGTGAAAGCAAATGACTGAATTTCCGCTACATGTGATAGTAAAAAGGTCACACGAACAATTATAAAAAGAAAAGGAAAAATGAGTAGAATAGGTAGGTGGAACTTTCTTTAGGAGAAAGAGCCGGCATGTGGCGCAAAATCACATTATGTGTAGAATACCTACAAATAAATTAAGGCTAGATTTTTGTAATACAAACAGATATAATAGAAAAAAATATAATAACGAAAAAATAAATGATAAATGTTACAAGTATGCAACAATATATATATATATAAAATATGGTCAAATTTAAATTTATTATTATATTCATGATAATTATAATGAAAAAAGGATACGACTAATAGACGAGTACAATTTGTCATCCTGATCCTATTATTCGCACCTAACTTTTACTCCACTGTAAAAAGGTGAAAGGCACAGTCAAACTGTCAAACCTACCCTTCAAAAGTTTTCCCCTAACTTTCTCTATTAATATTTTAGTTTCCTTAACATTTGTTCAAACCCATCAACACTTTTCAGTTTTTCACTCTCTTCATTTGTATGGCTGAACTACTTTTGAAGGCGTTCGCCGCCGTTTTTGCGGCGGTTGTTGTCCTGAGTGGGGCTGCGGTTTCAGCCCAAACCCACCACGTCCTCGGCGGCGACGGCGGCTGGGGAACCGCCTTGGATGTCGGATCCTGGTTATCGGGTCGGGTCTTCAGGGTTGGAGACAAAATATGTAAGCACATCCTCTCCTTCTTCACCTTCATGCATGCTTTTTTTTTTTTGGTTGTGATTGCTAGACTTTGTTTTCTTTCTCTTTTAGCAAAAGATGATTGATATGTTTTGGGGTTGAAGAGATATTGCAATTTGTTTGTTAGAATTTCGTAGTCTCTTAATTAATTGCATGATTTGCAGCTATTTGTTTCGATTGCTTTGGCCCATATGGACCAGAGTTTTTATTTTATTTTATATATTTATATTTATATTTTGTTTTGGTTTTTTTTTGGTAGACTAATTAGATTTTGCTTGTAACATGGGTTATGCGTTAAAAGTGAAAAAGTTTGTGTGGTTAATTTCATTGCACAAAGGTTAAAGCAACTTCTTTCATTCTTTTTTCACTGCTTTTGGATTGCTTCACTTGCACTCATTTTTTAATCCGGTCCGGGCATTGACCCATCATAGCATCCGGGCCACCGGGTCAATGGCCGGGTCTATCGTAGAACAGACTCAATATTAAAAATTATGTCTATAAATACTTTTTAGTTCTTATCGAAAAAATACTATTGAAATTGAGATACATAAGCAAGGCTTAAACTTGTTCCTTAATCATAACTAATTAGTACACAAAACTGCAATTTCTTTGTTCTAACCACACCATACAAAATTTTAATTCAAAAGAAAACAATCAAATAAATACAGAAAGCTGGGTTAGATGGGTTTGCATAATTGATTAACTCTATTATTTATGGAAAATAACTGAGCTCGACCATCGAGCAGCGTTCAATTGTTCAGGAACAGACAACAACATCGTGGAACTTGAGAGCCCGGAGGACTTTCACTCATGTGATCTCTCAAACCCAATCAAACTGTACACAGACCCTATTAGCCAAATCGAACTAAAGAAAGAAGGTGCAAGGTACTTCACTAGCGCAAACCCAGATAACTGCAAAAATGGGCTTAAGCTGCATGTGCCCGTCGAGTCTCAAGAATACGAGCCTCACCCTCACGAACCTCCATTCGAGCCATTTACACCTCACGAACCTCCAGTCGAGCCATTTCCACCTTATGATCCACCGCAGCCCGTTAGGCCACCACCGCAGCCCGTTAGACCACCACCCTCTGCAGCAGCCTATTTGAACAACTTGTCTCTTGTGATGTTTGTTGGGTTGTTGATTTGCTATGTGGTCGTGTAGGTGTGACTTTTAGTTGCAATGGTGTTTGTTTTAGTAGTTTGTTTGACAAAATAAGTCTTTCGTTGATGTGTGTTTGTGTATCAAAGAAAGAGTCGTAGTAGCAGCAGCAACAGTTGTGTAACTTCATATTTGACTTACTTCCCTTGACTTTGGAAGTCTATTAATTTAAGGTGTGATGTTTATCTTTCTCTCCTTCCCTCCGACTCTTTCTCTGCATTAGAATTTGAATATATGGTTTTGTTGGGTAGACATCTGTATCTTCAAAAAGTAGACTTGGAAAGTGTTGAAGAAAATGAAAAGTTTGTTTCTTTATAGCTAGAAGTAAGACCAAGTTGGAGTTATGTTGAATCTAATGGAAATGTGAATACTCTTACAATTTTACTCCATTTTGATTGCAAGCAGTTGTGAATGGTTTTAGAAGGCAAACTTGGGATAATCACTAGATAAAAGGTAAGGTTAAAATGAATCAATGCAAGCACAGCAGATGCATTGGCAATGTAGAGCTTATAAGTCTATTGTCATTCACATTTCAAATTATGAGAACAAGTGCAGTCCTTTTCTCCGAAAGAAAACTACCATGTACTGCACATTATTGCAATTGTAAATTGCATTTGAACTCTTTCAAGTATTTCCCTCATCATTGCTAGAGGACTGCAGTTCAGATGTCATGCACAGTTAAATCAAGTTGGCAGTGTTTAAAATGCACAAATAGTACAAATCATTTCCAGGTCGAGACATGATATTGAAAGAGTTACATTAAAGCAAGTGTAGTTTAAGTTACACTAGTCAAAGATGAACCAACTATCTCTCTCTGAGGACAACATAGTTGGCCCCATTTGTCTTCTGAATCTTTGATATCCTTCTTAATATAGCTGCAAAGGCATCCTTGTCCTGAAAAAAACAAAAGGCAAATCAAATGTTGAAAACAAGTCGATTGCCATCAACACATAGGACTTGATCGTTTATGTTAGAGTTTAGCAACAGACAGAAAATGGATCACACGAGTAAATGTACGATCAGCATTTTGCTGGAGTCATTAATGGATTGGTGATAGGGTAAAGAAAGACGAGTAATAGAATGCTTTACCCTATCAAGCCTGATGATTTCCATTACAATAATCTAACAAAGCGAACCGAAACAGTTGAGTTTCAAATTTGTTACATTGAAAAGTAAGCAGCTCTAAACGCATGGTAACAATAAATCTTCTAATGGTAGCAATAAGATTCTTAAGCTCATATAACAGGGTCCTGAATACCATCCCTATAATTTGAAAAACAAGATCTGAAAAACAAAACACAACCTTTCCCAATGCCAACAATGAGGTCGGACTTAGACCCACTCCACTAATATGAAGATAAAAAAGAGACAGAACAGAAATATGCAACAATCAACATTAAATCAATGAGAAATTGCCAAACCACCTCTTTATCAAACAAAATTGCTGACCTCTTTCAATTTCAGTCGAGATTTGAATTTGGCTACGAGATCCTGTGTTGTTACTGGTTTCTTCTGCATAAGCACAACCCTGATTTCCTCTTCAGAGACTGGCCCAGTAGATGGTGCTGACCCACTTTTTGATGATGTTTGTGGTGATACGCCTTTAGTAGGTACACTGCCTTTTGTAGAAGTAGGCTCTTCTTTGACAGGCTTTACATCCTGGATACTCAATGAAAAGTTTTACAGAATAAGATGAAAATACGGGAAACAGTTTACTTTAAAAGGCACAACGGAAAAATTTTAAAAAAATAAAATAAAATGAAAATGTCAATAATTGCCTATAGAATCACTCACTTGTTCTGTTTTCACTTTCTTTGTAGGTGCATTATTAGTTGTCTTTGATTCCTCGCCGTTACTTTTTCTTTTGCCCTTAGAGGACTTTGACGTAGATGGTGTTCCACGACCAGCAGCAGAAGTAGTTGATTTAAGGGGACTGGTGTTATCAACTGGCTCTTCTTTAGGTGTTTCCTTCTTTGGGGCAAGAACAGGAGAGATATCGTCTTCCGTCTAACAAAAGAAAAGAAAATTTTACTCTTCCCAAAGATCTTGCACAGCAACCCAATCAATTTCAAGTTGTTTCAAATTCTTCATTACATAAGCAAGAATATCCAGTCTTCTAGTATATTCGCCAAGTGGAAACCATCAAAAGGCATAAGAACATTATTTGTAACATCATGCCCGGGACCTATGTAAACCTTAAGTTAATCCAGCCTCTTGACATTTTCTTATGCCTCTCAAAATGTTTAAAAATTCAAATCACCCAGAAGAAATAATCATATTCATAAATTTTCCAAGAGAACAGTCAAAAACTGGGCTTAGGAAACATACATCATCATCGTCGTCGTCATCCTCAGCATCTGAATCATTTAGCCCATTAGCTCGCCCAAGCAATTTCTTCAACTCTTTTCCAGATTTGCTCAACCCTCCCTCTTCTTCTTCACCTTCATCTTCATCCTCATCATCCTGAAATAAACGGAATGCTTACAGGATGACAATACTAGAAGACGAATTTGGTGGTGATACTGCTATTAAAGAAGGAACACATTCTCACAAGGATAAAAATTCCAAAAGGATGCAGTATTAAAAATATAAAATCCAGTAAGGGAGGTTAGAAGGAATCATTTTATTTCCCTTCCGAAGAGGAACAGGACAAAGATAATACACTTCACCATGCACTAGAATTAGCATCTTGTTCAGAGAGAAAGATAACCAATAAGAAATGTTGATTTTCTCAGGTTATTTTCCCAGAGTTCTAGATCACAACATTATTCTCCTTTTAACGATTTCCTTTATCATTCTAAAGACAAATGACCCCAACTATTTTTACTACATTACATTGTTGCACAGAGGCAATATCAAGAAACAGAATCCTAAGTAAATACTAATCTCTAGAAGTTGTTTATAATTTCTGAAGATAGTCAAAGTTTGTTGTAACCAGGCTAGGCCTTGACAAAATAGTTTCTAAAATAACCTAACATTTAACAATTGACATGTATTGTGTGCATAGTAGTAATAATGTGAAAACAAATACCTGCTTAATTTCTGGAGGTGCAGGAATTTCAGGGGCCAAATCTTCCCGTTCCTCAGGATCGTTTCCAACTGCTTCATCATCATCAGTAAAGATTTCTTCATGTTCCCAATCATCGCCTGGACATAATGGAAAACAATTAGAAAGAAACAAAATGAATTTTTTAATGCAGAAGTTGCTACTTCTGTGTCATAATTACAAAAGCCATTGGTCAATGATCATCTTTTTGTCAAGTTATTACTTCACTTAAAAGCTAAAAGTTTTATTCTCGCAAAATTGTTTGCTTCTGGAACATTTTGTCATGTACATAAAGTGGAGCAGCACAAGAATCACGAGAAATGACATGCAACTCAATATAATCCATCACAGGAAATATGTTACCACATAACAGGCTACATGAGTGAAGAAAGGAAGTTGAAATAAAAATGTCGTTGATAAAAACAATTTTAAAATTAGATGTGGCACTTCAGAACCCCATTCAATAGATCAACTGCCAAAACCTTCAAGCAAAGTAAAAAATTATGAAAGGAGACGAGTTCTCACCCTTCTCAATATCATCATCATCAAAGTCAAGATCACCGCCTCTAGGACCTTCTTCATCATCATCCCCACGTTTCTTATTGAGACTTAGTCTACTCTTTCTTGCTGCCTCTTCTTCTTCATCCTCATCACCCTTATCTGAAAGATTGGCCTCATCATCATCCCCAGTGGTCTTTTTACGTCCCCTCCCGCCACCAGCTGCACTTTCCCTATCATCTAACTTTTCAACTTCACCAAAGGCTGCAGGTCCGTTGTTTGCTGCCTTCATCATCCACCTCTCATAACCATCAGCAGTTTTCCTTCTATTCTTCATCTTTTCTTCTGCTTCCTCCAAAGTCAGTTGCTTATATTGTGCCACTTTATTAAAATTGTACCTAAAATCAACCGAGTGTGACTCAAATATGCAAACTCAATTAAGATGACTGCCAGGAACACCGATTACCAGGAACCAGCAGGAATAGCAACAAATTCCTTCCCTTGAAGCATTAAAAGGTAATATGTCGCTGATTGTGAACCCTCCAGTGGCCCATGATATTGAAACTGGCCCGTTTCGTCTTCGAGCAGCCAAGGTTTATTCTTGTACTTCTCCTACGCATGCAACCATATGATGTTAGAAAGCAGCTAGAATTAGAAACAAGAATTACTGGGAAGCAACATAAAGCTAATCATCCATAGATACTAAAGCAACGATCAGACTGTTATGTTGCTATCACTATTCACTAAAGCAAGTTTTGTAAACTACTTTCACAACAGTTTCATTCGATTCCTGAAATGAGTCAATAAATAAGGATTAATGTCTAGCAGAAAGTTCCATGACAGTAACATTCTAATATAACAGACTTGTTATAGTTAAATCTCTACTCATAAGAACTATCTGATGAAACTCCAACATGAAATCAATAGCGAGGATCAAAATTGACCAGAGAATTATCACACCTGCCCTGCATGGTCTGCTTTATAATAAACATACTAGGAAATTGGGCAATTGCCAAAAATAAAGAGCTGAACATATTGGTTAGTGAATTACCCTCAAGGTATCAGTAACTTGGCGCCCCTGCAGACCTTCTTTTTGCATCGACCATTTATTTTCATTTTTCTTCTTAAAGTTCGGCAATCCTGAGGCAAATCTTGCAATAAAATAATTTTTGTCGCTACTGGAACACGCCCGAACATTATATTCCTACACAAAACAATAACGGCGAATTTGAACATATCAAAAGGAGGAAATTGCGTAAAATCAGCATGAAAGTTGAAATATGATTCAGTCGTAAGAATGAAGAATCTATTAATGATCTCAAACATATACAATGTTTTAGTCGTAAGAATGAAGAATCTATTAATGATCTCGAACATATACAATGTTACAGTCGTAAGAATCTATTATAAATTTGAAAAGATGTCATCAAAACTTGGATTCTGACAATGCCAACTATAATTCATAGAGTAAAGGTTTGTTCATTGCTCGAAGTCCTACTGTCCAGCAGCCTAAAGAAGTGAGACATATAGCTGTAGTAAACTAACAAAAGAAGGTATTGATTTTGTTATATTAAGCAGAATGAATGCACCAACCGAGAGGCTACTCAACCTCTCAACCAACTTGCTATTTTAAGCACGGGTACAAAGATATTAAGATATTCTGTAATCCGTTCCTTTGATCAAATGTTGCGGGTATACATAATTGTGACTACGTGAGTCATAAACACTTGGCTCATTGAACACACACAGTCACACACACACACGCGCACAGAGAGAGAGAAAGAGATAAAGAGGCTAAAGGGATTAGTTAACAGGTCCAAAGTTGATTTTACAAAACTCTGATAAGCCTTTTATAACCAGAAGATATCAAATTTAAGCAGGTAAGCTACAAATTTTTATCCAACACCAATTTACACAAAAAAATGAAGTTCAAAATTATCAAAGATCACGAACCCTTATCAGGCGAGTTATGATGGTGCCGCACTCGTAGCACTTCACACGATTCTCCGCCATAGTTTTGCCACAATTCACGCAAAGCGTGAGGTGCTTACAGGTGCTGCCATAAAGCTCTACTGTCGATCCACAGCCGCCACACGAAGGTTTCAAAATCAAATCTATCGACATAATCCCTTTCCTGCTTCCAAACTCCTCTGCATCACATACGAGCACACTTAGCAACCCCAAAGCCACAAAATGCACAAGGGAAAAAGATTGAATGTCCTAGCGTTTCAACAAATGGTACAAATTCATAACTCGAAACCTAACTATCCAATTTTAGCAGATCAAATGCGTGGGCAACTTAGGTTTGAAATGAACTTGAATTCGCAATTGCGTCCTGGTACGACCCGATCCAGAAAATTCTTCGCTCTTCAAAAAATTACTTTCCTACTTGAACGGCACCAATTGTGATTGCTATATATCTGCAGTGGTGATTTCCGCCCTGCGTCCTAGTCGCTTTCGTGTTCGTCTTAAATCCTTCAAAGAAAAAACGAAGTGAAATTTTCTTCGTTTTCCTAAATAATAGAACTTTGTTTTTTTGTGAACTGAATTCTGCGGCATGAACGGAATTCGTATATGTAATGGGCTGTGGACTTGTTGACAGCCCAGTTAGATTACGTTGACTTTCAACAGGCCCGTTGTGAAACTAGTGCGGGTCAAACCCGTCGTCTCCAAAGTGGTAGGATTACTCTATTATATTTGGTTAATTAATTAATTAATTAATAAGTTTCATAATTTTAAAATTTTATTTGAAAATTATATGAAAATAAATATGAACTACAATTACAAAAGTTCATAATTCAATTTTGATTTATTTGAATACATATAACATATGAGTAGGACTTACACTCACGCATATAGCTTTGTAATATTTTTAAGAGAAATGTTATAGGCACATAATAGTGTACATAGAGGTATACTTAACACTCACATTAAGTGGTCTTATCAAAAGGTACAAGTACATAATAAATGTCAATAGAGATGTACATAACACTCACATAGAGTGAGGTCCACTTGATGTTTTATTTTTGGTAGGATCCACTTAATGTGAGTGTTATGTATACCTCTGTGTACACTATTATTTACCTATAGCATTTCTCAAATAAAAAATCAAGTAGACTCCACTCCATGTAAGTGTTATGTACACCTCTATGTACATTTATTATGTACTTGTAGCATTTTTCTATATTTAAATAAGACACAAATAATTTTATTTATTTATTTACTTAAATATCTCTACCCCAATTTATTTCTGTAGGGTGAATATATTAATTGGATGATTGGAACGTCGTTCGTCAGACTTCTGATTTGTGTTCTTGCTCGAGTCAAACGGTACTTCTGATTCTTCAACTGAAAAAATTGCGTGTAATAATACTCAGAGCCTTGACAATGCTCTCATCATCATAAAGACATAAAGACATACTAATATAAAGGCCTCCGTATGCAATGGAAGTGTTTTTCTGGAGCCTCCCTATGAGTGTTAACCTCCTCAAAAGGGGAGTTAGGGTGGATCATGTTTGTGCAGTTTGTGGGGATGCCGAGGAGACTTCTGAATATTTTTTCTGGGGGTGTTGCAAAGCTAAAAGAAAGTGGAATTTAGCTCCAATGAAGTGGGATGGCATTCTATCTGAAGGTACTTCTTTTTCTGACTGGTCGTGGCAACTTTGTTCTTTGTCTTCTAAAGCCATTGATGAGGATAGGATTCAACTCTCGACCTATCTTCTTTGATGGCTTTGAAAGGCACATAACCTTTGGATCTTTTAGAAGCAATGGCTCCCAGAGCTTTGCATAGTGAAGCAAGAGGTTCGGGAGTGGTTAGAGTTAAAGTCTGTTTAGTTGTTTTGAGGCGTGTGGTACTAGTGGAGGGATGATTTAGGTCTTGGGATAGTGCTTTGTCCTTGTACTAGTCTTTTCTATGTTTGTAGTTGTGTCTTGTAATCTGTAGGACCTCAACTGGTTTTAGCTGCCTATAGGTTTGTTAGTTTATGTCTAGACCGCGCCTGGTCTCCCATTTCTAGCGGCTGTCTTTGGGTTTTGCCCGTGTTTGTATTTGGACTTTGTATCTATGTTCCGTGTTATTTGAGCTTCCTATCATNATTTTCGGGAAAAAAAAAAAAGTAAAGGCCAAGGAAATTCGACGATCATTCAGATAACATAAATTGACATGATCTTTTGTTCTCTTGTGGAAATTCAAAGATTGTCCTCAAGTTAAACAGCCCGTGATGGCTCATTCAGATAACATAAATTCACATGATCTTTTTTATCTTGTGGAAATTCGAAGATTGTCCTCAAGTTAAACAGTCCGAGATGGCTCATTCAAATAACAAAAATTGACATGATCTTTTCTCTCACAAGAACCATATGTTGCTAAGCTCTTTGTGCTACACTACTTGCAAACACTATTTTCCCCGTTGACATATATTGTTACTGCAGTGCCTGTCACCTTCAAGAACTCCCAAAACAAAAAGGATAGAAGCATAAATGCGACCCAAAAACCAAATCATTATGGCATCGGCCTCACAATCTAACCCCTTGAAATATTTCCATTCACCCATGCATTCAGCTCCTATGAGCAACCTCTTTTCAGACAAAAATAAAAAAAAAATAATACACTTATGTCTTCATAATAATAAGAAATGGTCACGATTACAGTTCCAACATCAAATTTTGCATACAGTTTCCCAACTACACCCTCCAATGGCCTTTGCCGTTACAAGCTAAATACGAGTTACATCCATTAGTGGGTAATCTTTGCAATCAACGGAAAGTAAATTGCGCGCAACTGTATTTAAACAAATTGCAAGCTTACAGATCTATTGTGTTTGTTCTTCCCACATCACAGTTTTACAAAACCACCAATGCCAGATCGCCGCACCGCGTAGAGCAATGGTGACAGGAGATGAAACCGCCAAATTCATTTGGGAAATTCTTGTGAT
>BKCP01007181.1:69135-121158 GCA_008636005.1 Striga asiatica | reverse complement strand
CAAATTGAATTTATGTTTGTAGGATCCACTGAATTCTATGGTCATCCATTGTGATGCAAAGCTTCATGAACTATTGGGATGTGAAAGCATATCTGTACTGGGCATTCAGGAGATGCTTGTCCGCAGTCATTTATTGAAGAAATCATGAATTCTATATATGTGAATGGTAAGTAATAAATTGCATTGTATGTGCCACTTGCTGATGAGATGTGTTCATTACTTCATTTCTAATTGGTTTTATTTTAGCCTGGGTAGTCTTCATATGGACCTTTTCTTGTTAAGTCATATTACATTTCCCTACTCTTTTTTCTTTGTCTTCTTTTTATTTATTTTTGGCTACTTCATGTATTATTTCCCTTCGGTAGCTAGTCATTGTTTATTTGCCTATTATGGTCTTTTTGCATGCTGCTTTGACCTAACTCTCCCCACAATTGAAACTGCATCGATGTCTCAATGGTTTATGATCATGTTACCCTGCCGTTCCTTTTTTGGCTTGTTTCATTTAATAAGAATTTACCCTGAGCAATCGGATCTTGTCTCTTTCGAAAAGCACTATCTTGATCTGATAGTTAAATCGGCTTTTTTTAAGGAGATAAATATGATCTACTTTTTTCCTGATGGTGGTAATTCTTATAATAAAATAAATGATGACCAAGGTAGATAGTCGATGACTGCCATGATGGGTGCTAGAGATTCTAATTCACTATGATTTCTTTGTGGAAATATGACTTCCCACACGATTGTAATTTCATGGAAGATGTTCATTATTAATTGGTTTAGACTTTGGATGGTGATTTTTGAAACGGTCATTGTTAGTCAAAAAGCAAAGATATTAAATAATTGCCAGTGGCGTCATTTAGAAACTGTCTTTGTTGATATGATGATTGTTTGAGGAATAAGCAATTTCAGTATTGTGGGCCTTATGAAGTTTTAAACTGTTTTAACTTCTTGCTGGAGCTTTGAAGTATGCCATTTTAGACTAAATTTATTAATTCTTCATTTGACTTCATTGAATTTGTCAAAAGGATCTTGATTTTGTTCTTGCATTTTTTGCATAATTTGTCAAAAGGATCTTCATTGACTTTATTCGTGTTCATTTTTTGCAGGTACTGTAACTGGGTAGTTGCTTATGATGACTTGACTGATCCCACAATAAATATGTAATTTCTCGTTTCTTTTGATTGTTGTCTCATGGTTTTAGGTGTGTAAACTATGATTGTTATGACTTAGTGCCCTTTGGCTGTGGGCTAGACGTGTTCTGTAATTATGGCATGGCATTTTACGCGGTTTAGGTTTCCCTTTTGTCTATTTTCGCCTGTTAATCTCGTCCAACTGATGTCACTGTAATGGGTAGGAAAAAATGTTGTTGGTGATAATATGTCTTTTGACACCTTTACCATTGTTGTATATATGCCAGCACTTTCTTATATGGGATAAGTGATTTTTCCTGCTCAAACTCTAACCAGTACTTTTTAGTGCTCTGAGTTCTGATAATGCAGTAATTAATTATTCTTTGCTCCTCACTGAGACCCATTTTTGGGGGTGGAAAATGGAAATACTCCTTGGATTTGTCCAAGTAGAAGAAAGAAAAAGAGAAAAAAAAAATTAAAATTGAAGAGAAAAGAACAATATATATGCCATAATTCTTTATATTTTCATTGGAAGAATTTGCCCAATTAATACAATAGTTGGAAGTGCAAAATTGAGGTGGTGAAATCAGATCCTAAAAAATAACTTAACTATGTAGTAAGAATAAAACTGCAACAGCCAATAGAAGTAGGAGGAAAAAAGCAATGGTTCTTCTTGTCTTGTTCTTAAACAGGGACTTGGGATTGAGCTTTTCTATGGCCTTCATCACCATGGAGAGTACTTTCTGTCCAGAGATAGGATGTAACACTTTCAGTGTCTTTATTTAATTAAAAAAAAAAAACATAATTAATCATAAGCTAATCAAACTTTGTAAGCTCACCAGCCTAAGAGGTTCCATATGAAGGATTGGCTCCAAGAACATCTCCACATTCCTAATTCAAGAGTTAGTGTAAACATAATTAGCGCCGCAAAAAAATCTTCCTACTCCAATTAGACTACTTTTTTGTACAATTTCAAAGTTACGAGACTACTTTTAATTATACTCGTACGAAATGTCGTTCGTATTTCATGGAGGCTTACTTGATCATCACCTTTCCCTGGTAAACATGGCACATGTGCAAGCTGAAATCTTTTCCCAGAGGCCAAGGAACATTTTTCCATTCTTTAAAAACATGCAAACCCAATCCAAGACAAGATAGAAGTAATGAAATATGCAACTTGTACTATAGAATACCCAATATATNTATATATATATATATATATATATATATATATATATATAATATAAATATAAATAAATGATAAAAATCAAACCTAGTTTCCATGATACACTAACAACCATGCCATCATCAATGGTTTGTTGCACAACAAACTCAATGTTATTCCCCAAGCTTTTCATCAGCCAGGCAAAGAAAGCCAACACTTTCTGCAATTTAAACCATCCAATATCATATATACCAACAAATTACATAATTCACTGTAATAGGCACTAATAACATGTTATATGTGCAACTTAAAAAAATAAAAATAAAAAATGACCTTTTGGTTGACAAAATTCCATATTTTTGCAACAGAATACATACCTTCTTACCAAGAAAAGGTCTGAATGCAGAAACAAAATTCGAAACGCACGAACATTCTTCGGCTATTATATCAGAAAGCTCACGACTATTCCTGTTTTTAATCGCTCGGTAAAGCTGAAGCACAATCTCGAGGGCCTTGTTCTCGTCTTGTGGGCCCATTTCGTGTTTGGCGCCACATGATACCGCCATGCGGCCCGTTCTCATTGGACCGTTGCTTTTGGAAACACCACACGACAACTTCAAACCATGAAATTTTTTTAGGCCTAACCATAAATTGGGAGGATTTTTTGTCATTAACCACGTAAGGGAGTTTTTAGACATTTTGCCCATGAGTAATGCAGAGGGCATACAGCCTGAGGCCATGTGGCCTAATAAAGCTTGTTTGGAAGATGATGATCATGATCAAGAAATGTGGCTATGTCCCAATTGTAAATCCGAAAGGAATAGGAAAAGCTAGAGTGCTGGACTACTGTGTATGTTGTGGCGAATAAAGGTAGGTTCGCCATTGCAAGTTTAGAATTTTTTTCTTTTTGTCTTTTATCAACACTTCAAAGAGTTTGAGAAGTTAGAATACACGAGGCCTAATCTAGCTAGTACTAATGTCTTCATGCATAAGAAATGGTGTTTGCTACAATTTTTAATTTCTTATGATTATGGATTTTAAATGAATTTTTATTAGTTGATAGTTTTTAACATAATTTTGGGCTAAAATAGTTTTTTAGCCCGTTAAAAGACCCTTTTGTTACTTTTAGTCCTGCAAAAGGTCTATTTTGGGATTTAGTCCAGGAAGTGATTTTTTTTTTTTGAAATATCTAATTATGTCTGGAGTGGAACCACAACTCTGTGCCCGATCTGACTTCCGCCTAGTTGCTCGGGCCTGCGGATGCAACTGGGACCGCCGATGAGCTCCCTTAGCCCACATGCTTAGGCATCGGGGTTTAAAACGGCCCGTAGAAGTTTGGAGGTGGACCTGCTCCGAGCAGACGCGTGGCGATCCACAATACCGTCAAAAGTGTGTTCTATGTTCTTCCTGTAAGCTTCGTTCGCCATGGCTATATTGTTTTGATGGCTTTTTTAAGTATTTCTCATAGATGACGCCAAATGTTGTGTAATCGACCTCTGTCTGGGTGACACGACTTGGATCTGCTTGTAGACCTGCAAAATAGGCTCCCGGCATTAGCACTCCGACGATCAAGTTAGTTCACAAATGAAGGAGACGATGAACAATGTATGTACTTCACCCCTTTATAAGGGGTGTATTACCTTATTGCCCAAGATTGCCTGGATGAGCTACCCAGACAGCCCCAACTGCCCATCCGTACTGCTTAAATTGGCCAATTCTGTTAGGTCACGTGTGGTTCTTATCTTAATAATATTCCTTCTTATCTATTTGTGTGCTTTATTAGACAGCCTAATCATGCGACTGACCCGATTCATCTCGAAGTGGATTGTTGTTTGCACTAAGCTCATATACTCTATTCTTCTGGTCGATCCGTCGACCAGTCATGCCTTCAGATTGAGTTTCAGTCAGACCGAGAATCCTAGCTCAACCTGTCTGTGCTCATTTGGACTTATAACATTCTCATTGACTTGAGGACTTTTTTGCTCTATATCTCCTTCGATCTCTGTTCGGTTTACCTATAGTTCCATTCGACCCACCACTTCTGTCCGATCCGGTTGACTAGTTTATCGGTCTATTCGACTTAGTATGGTATCCCATATCAAAAACATAATTTATAATAAAATAATAATTAAGTATTATATAGTGAATAAGAATAAGTAAATTTGATATTTTTTTTATATCAAGAAATAAATATATATACTAAAATCAAATTATATTACTATAAACGTGTTAGCGGAATAATATATTAATTAATTTACAAGTTAGTGTAATAGACTCATGTTTAACGTTATGACTAAAAACACAACGATGATTAAAATATGTGGAAAATATATGATTTAACTCTATTGTTTTTTAAACACATACGCTGTGAAAATTACTCATTTAACATCTTTGTTACGAGCTAGTAGGGTTGAACTTGAATGAACTCGAATCCACCCACATAAAATTTACTCCCCATACATAAAACAAAACTCAGCATCTAATTGGGCCGAGTCGTGATGGTGGCTTCTTAACAGCGGGCCTTTCCAAACAGTCGAGGCCTCTAAATTCTAATAAACTGCTCACAAAACGTCCTTTGCCTCTTTAGGATCGAACACTCCAACCTAAGATCGGAAGAAACTCAAAGCAGGGAGATCCAAAACAACAATGGCGGAGGATTTGGTACTGGACACAGCGATTAGAGATTGGGTGCTTATACCGCTTTCAGTGGTCATGGTCCTCATCGGAGTCCTCCGTTACTTCGTATCTAAGCTCATGCGCTCCGACCAAACCCCCGATCTCAAAATCGTCAAAGAAGGGTACTTTTTGGTTTGTCTTGTTATTTGTTGAAGGTATTGGCATCCAAGAGTTCATCATCATTCTCGATTCCCTTGAATTTGTTTTTGGGCCAGGCAGTTGATAATTAGGGCAAGAAATCTTCGGGCTGCGGCCAATTTCATCCCGGCCAGGTCGTTCCGAGCTCGCAAGCACTATTACAGCAATGAGGTATGAGATTATTCTCTGTGCAACTTTTTTCTTAGTGGTGCTTGTAGTTTGGTTTTGGCTGGAACACAAATTATTATGTTTTTGGGTTGAATATGTTAAATATATGAAGGATAGCGATCTTGTTGCCTAAATATTAAAGAAATTAAAAAGTAGTTGTAGTGAACTTATGGAGATCAGTGAATCTATCAAATTTAGAAATTAGAACACTGATTGTTAAACATGCATGCTGACCATTAAGTCAGGCTTTTCAAATGTAAAAGAAGCCGTGTGATTTCTAGTAACTATAAGCACATGAAAGGCGCTCTCTTTGATCAACGTAACCTTGTATAAAATTCTACTGTTGTCATATTATGCACCAACATGTTCGAAAAGAGAAACAAGTACATGGCACTATAGTTATGGTACACTCCTGTTCAAATACTGCTGCTGTTGATACTTTGATGGATATGTTGGAGTCACTAACAGATGTAAGTTTTGCATTAGTTCCTGATGAGAACCGTTTGACTTCAAATTTCAGGAGGATGGTTTATTACACGTGCCTAAGGGCCAAGGTCAGAACCCACAGGCACAGATGTTCTCGGATCCAAATATGGCTATGGATATGATGAAGAAAAATCTCTCGATGATCATTCCACAGGTATGATTTCCGTGTACGTCAGTGTTTAATATTATTTTCATCTTGGAGAAAATGTACTTATTGTAAATGTGTGTTTATTTACTTGGACAGACACTCACTTTTGCGTGGGTCAACTTTTTCTTCTCTGGATTTGTAGCAGGTTTGTTTGTCTTATATTCATGTTTGACCCTTCTTCATACAATTGTGTATCAATGTGAGATTTGGATCTTTGGTTATTCATATTTGAGATTGTAGAGTTAACTTTTATGTAATAGTTTAACAATATTTATTATCAACAACAACAACATACCCAGTATATTCCCACCCAACAGGTTGGGGTCTGGGGGTCAGTTGTACGCAGACCTTACCCTTGTAATTATACAAGGAGGTTGTTTCCGTAGCGACCCAAGGTGCATTGTGCCGTTTGATATATTTTTTTTTCTAGAAATTTCACTAATAGAAGAAGCACTAGAATTTAATTGAGCCATTTTGATCTAGTCCATTATTAGCACTATGCCAGGAGAATTGTCAACAATGACCCTTCCAGCTCCATTTGATATAGTTTAATAATTTTTATTATCATGTGAAAACAAAGAGTTAATTATTGGATTAAACATAAATTTGTCATCCTAAGTTTTTGTCTTCTGGATTTCCCTACCCTAGTAACACTGACATGGTTAGCTGCTCATCTTGTTTTCCAGCAAAGATTCCATTTCCACTTACTCAGAGATTTAGGGGAATGTTGCAAAACGGTATAGACTTGAGCACTGTGGATGTGAGCTATGTCAGCAGTCGCTCCTGGTATTCTTGCTACTCATTAATACGATAATGTCACCAATGGCACATATTTGCTTGTGACTTTAGCAGTGTACATAATGATTTTGCTTTATTTGGTAGGTATTTTCTCAATCTATTTGGGCTACGAGGACTTTTTAGCCTTATTCTTGGAGAAGATAATGGTCAGATAAACTTTTGCTTAACGTTTCTTCCATGCGTACTGCCAACAACAATTAATGAATAAACTGAAAAATTATTTTGGCTTTGATTGTATATTGACCCAATCATTTGGCGTTGATCAGCAACTGATGATACACAACGCATGATGCAAATGAGTGGATTTGGATTCGATCCTACAAGGGTAAGAGCTTTCTTTATTGACTATACATGCTTGTGACAAATAGGAACCAGTAATGTATCTAACCACCTTTAATTAGTTTATCTCGAGACCCACCCCTTGTGAATAAATTGGTGTTCGGCAAATTATTGTTTCTGGGGTTGCGATTGAAGGTTAAGGGACTAAGGGAGTAGCAATGAGCGAATGAGGAATTTTCTGCTGATGTTTATGTTCTGATTTGGGGGAGATTATTTTTTTAGTTTGGACGTCTTGGTGATTTGTTTTCAGATGTCTGCTGAAAGTACTCCCCATCCATGTTTTAGTTTTGACTCGAGTCCCTACTAGCCCTGGGTACATCAATCAGTGGCACCCAATTCAAACTTTCTGCATCAAGGATGTTAAATTGGAAATTTTGTTATTTGCCTGCCTGATCTGATGTGAGGCGTGTATGGAGCAACATGAAATGCTAAAAGTAGTTCAAAGCTTCTCTTGGAGAGAATAAACTAACATAGATGTATGGTTGGCACTAAAACATGATAGTGCGAGTTGCCAACTCTAACCTGTTTCTTGTGTGCGAGTTTGTGTTGAAAACAGTCCCACAATGCATAAGCATTTTGAATATTTGCGATTTCAAATTGATTTCTTTCAAACCCATTATTGGCATTTTATTTTCTTTTCTTTTCTTTTTTTCTTTTTTGGTTAACTGTGGAGATCCCTGACCAGTCCCAACCACACATTGCTGGCTAATGCTCTCTAGTAATCGATCTATCACTTAGGTTTCACCAAATTTTTCCTACCAAATTTTTCCTAAACCATTTTCCCAAGGTAGTCCAGCCTCAATTCCTTTTTGCTGTAGATGACTTAAATCCTTTTTCTTTTGGTTATATAATGTTGAAAAGCTAAAACAAGCTAGATATCTAAGCGTTTTGTGTCTGGTTGTGACTAAAGCAGCACTAAAAACTGTGATGATTACATAAGGAATCTACACATTGACATAGGCATTTGTCACGAGATTAGAGCAGGTAGGCAACTTTGTGGGTCTGTGTAGTTTATTTATGATTTATAGATGCTGTTTTTTTATGCAAGCAAATATTTATATTTCTTACTCTTAAGATTGCTTGTACTGAAATCTGAGTATGGTGCGTGCATGCTCAAGCATGATTCCACTGCCTCTCATAAAAAACAAAAACTTGGGTAATAATTATGTTTGTGTCAACATCTTATGGTTTATATTTGTGGGCCAGAGCTTGGGAGCGGAGAAAGATAATCTAGACATTGTCCAGCATGAATGGGCCTTGCCGAAATTCGAGCAGCGAGCAGAAGCTGTTCTTAAGAAACTCGTGAGCTGAAAATAAAGAGCATCAGAAGTCTTTATTCTTAGATTGTTGCTGATTTTATCCACAAGTGAAAAGAGATGGCATAGGCATCAAGTACGTGCTTTTTGAGTAACGCATTTCTTGGCCTTGCTACTTTAGTCGAGTGAACTATATATGATGCTGGATGTTGATTTATGCATATGGGCCATTAGAAAATATTATGGAAATTTAGTTCAGAGTGTTTTAAATATGACTGTTCCCAATAAGAATGTTCTGCAAGGAAATTTTATCTTAATTATTCTGTCCAACGGTTTAGGGTATAATTACATTTGCTATGGTTTGCTGGTATTGTAAGACCTCAAAACAGGATTATTATGAATGAGAGACTTATTCCATGACCAGAGATGAATCTGAATTGATAGAGTTCTGTGGTTGAGCATTCTGTGTTATGCGAAAAGTAGTTGACGCTATAAGCATTCTGTGTTATACGAGGAGTTGAATCTTAGGGATTTGGGGCCTCCTTTTGGGGAGTTTGCTGGTTATCTATTAGTCAAAGAATCCCCCACTATATTTTTTTAACAAAAACATATATTTATGTTATGGAATATTGTATTTTTGTTTATGTTGTCTTTTTAGAACATGATATTTGAGTTTGAGAGTAAGTATTGCCTATTGAAAAAATTATGAGCTTCTAATTTGTCATGTATCCAATATATGAGGAATGGACTTTTATTAGGAAGTTATATTATATTAGTATTTTAGCTACTTATTTTATATATTAGTTTTACTATAGAATTGTAACTATTGCAATTTAATTCATGAGTCAAATTTGTAATTTCTTAAAAAAAAATAATAAATGCACATTGTGTGTAGATATGCACATTAAAAATACAGTCATATTTATACGATTTTTTAAAAATTTAATAAATATACAATATTGATAAATAAATTTGACGAAGACGAGATTGCCCTTGCATTCTTGGATAAACACGATTGATTGGGTCCTTTAGTCTAGTTATTTATTTCAATCATCATTATTATTATTACTACCCTTATTTGCATTATTTAGATGGTATGTGAATATTTATTCATTTCCCCTTATCCTTGTCTTGGTTGGTAATTTAGGGCTGGGTAGGACTTTTATTTAAGAAGACTTCTCTTCTATTGGATGGGGCCGATCGATTGAAATAAAAAAATATATCAATTGAGAGTTTTCTCTTGTTCTTTTCTCATTCGTTATGTTGCGCGACATTAGTTGGTATTCAGATACTAGTACAATCCAAGATGTTGTCATCGAGTCGTTAGGCCACAGACGAAAGGTATTCAGATACTAGTACAATCCAAGATGTTGTCATCGAGTCGTTAGGCCACAGACGAAAGGCTTGACGCTGCCATCGAGTTGTTGGGTCAACAAGTCACGGAGATCATCGCTGGATTTGGATGACAAATCGATTTCATACGATGTCAGCTTGCGGACTTGGCCGCGGGGTTTGACAAGATATGTATGGTCGGGTATAGCGATCGGACGAATCGCTCCCATGACAAGGGACGCAGTGGGATGCGCAGGGGTCGCGGTCGGGATCCTCATGGGGGCCCCGGTTCTCGGTCGCCTCACTCGCGAGTCAGAGGGAGTGACGAGGAAGACACCTTCTCCGAGTTCAACCCTTTTGGTCATCAGACGTGAGATGACATCTTTTGGGTCGACGATTGTCGACATTCCAGAGTTCTCCTGCGGCTTGGACGCATCGGAGTTCTCCTCGTGGAGCAGCACCTTACGCGGCAGGCTGCAGCCTCCCTTTTGCCGACAGCACGGACAGACGAGACAACCCAGACGCGACGGGATCAGCATCCGCGACATTTGGTCGCCCAGCTGTAGCTCCCATTCAACCCTTGGCCTCGTTGACTGGCCAAGCGGCAGGAGACAAACCAGCGGGGGGTCTGCGATGCTTCTCGTGCGGCGAGCAGGGCAACCGGTAGGCTATGCTTCAACACCCAAGTCCGAAAATGATACACCATTGGGTGATCTTGTGGATGCGGTCGATGTGGACAAGCGACTTGCGGATGCGCGTCATCGCCATGACGATTTCGAGGTGGGGGAAGATGTGTGGGCCGTATTGATGCTGGATGGATTTTCTGCACGTGCGTATATCAAGTTGTCGGCTCGTAAAATCGATCCAAATGCGTATTGCCTTCATTTTCCTTCCCACATTCGTACCTCAGACGTCTCAATATCAAACATTCGGTGCGGGTCTGTGGCAAGATTTCAGACGAAGACGATATTCGACTGGATTTCGAGGACTAATCCTTCTCAACCATGGGAGCATAATGAAGACGAGATTGCTCTTTGATTGGTTCCTTTATGCTAGTTATTTATTTCCATCATCATCATCATTATCATCATCATCATTATTATTATTACCCGTATTTGTATTATCTAGATGGTAAGTGAATATTTATTTATTTTCCATTATCCTTGTTTTGGTAGGCAAGTTAAGTAATTTTGAACTGGGTAGGACTTTTATTTAAGAAAACTTCTCTTCTTTTGGAGGGGTCAATCGATTGAAATGAAAAAAAAAAAATATCGGTTGAGAATTTTCTCTTGCTTTTTTCCCATTCGTTACGCTGCGCTACATCAAAATTGCACAATATTGTGTATATCTATGCTACTGTTATATTTATATGAAATTATAAAATTCTCACCCGCCTAAACAATTAAAAGTTAAAAAATTTACCAAAATCTCACAACGGTTTTCGGACTTTTATGGAGACTGAACAGAAGAAAACCTTATCAAGGTTCCATTATGGTCACAGAATTTCTCTCCAATTTGTATTGCTGCAGCGCTAAAGTCCGCCTCCTGAATTTTTTTTTTTGTTTTTTTGTTTTTCTTTTTTAAGCTGTGCATTACCCCACATCATCACCCAGTTGAGAAATTGCTGGACACTGGGGAAGCCTTCCCCACAAACACTAGTTTTTCCATGTCGTCTACAACAGCTAAGCAGCACATCAACAGCTACAAAAGCCTTCTCCACCCAACTCTTGCTATCCTGTATCCTGTGATCAGTTTGCCAGCTTGAGTTTCAACAGACCCCCAGAATATTTATTTATTTATTTACTTTTTTGGTTTCATAGGAAATAGATACATGTAAAAACTTCATCACCATATATTAACAAAATTCAAATCAACAAACAGATCAAGAATATTAGAAATGTTGGAATGATCTGCTAATGGGAATCTAGAAGGAAAACAAAGGGCACATTTCAAAAATGTGTCGCCTCTTAACCCAAGAAGTTGGTCAACTTTCGGTTCATCAGTTGAGGGCACAACATGATTCACTTAAAATTACGAGGCATAAAACACAAGGCATAGAGATTGAGGCAGATAAGACAAAACATCTACAAATAAGTCAAATTGCTAGTGGGAGAGGGCAGCTGGATGGGGGGAACCATTCAGATATGCTCAAGCTTCAAAAGTTGCTTGACCATGTTTTGCAACTCCTGCCTAAGCATTCTAATGAATAACTAAAATCAAAATACAATTTCTAATATCTAATTTTTGTAGTCGTTAGTCAATATCTCTAATGTTTTATTTAAAATTGTGGAATCCAATTTCGGAAGAGGTAAATTAATAGGAAATAATGTATGTCAGTGCTCACAATTCAAATCACCAAAAGTACAAATTTTGTAAAATTATTTTACCTACAAGATATCACTCTTTCATATATAAATGCACCGGTAACATTTTGCTAATAAGCTTATTGTACTTCCAGGTAATGGTACCTGCAATAAGGAAAACCACAATTAGCTTTAGACAAGTTCAATGCTGAAACAACAACTGCCATTTCAGGACCACAAAAAATACAAAGAATATATGTGACTAACACCATATGCATATAGAGTAAGCTAGAAGAAAAAAAAAATAGGCACCTATATATTTTTTGCAAGCTCCAAGTTGCTCGAGCAACTGAAAATCTATGAAGTGCGACGTCCAACACTTTCTTTTGTGGATATTGAGAGCAAATATAAATTTCATGAAATAAACAGGAAAAGTTTAATATGCTGCGGTCAACCTACCTCTTCGTGCTTTTCTTCCTCCTTTCAGTTTGTTGAATTAAAGCACCAACTTAAATCCCTCAGACAAAAAGTCATCCCTGATAAAAGAGGGGAAAGAAGATGACGTTCGTTCATCAAAGAATAAATTAGGCTCAAATAAAAATGAACGGAAGAATAAAATATATTTCCTGCACGGCGAACGTATTCCTAGGTCAGTTATCTTAAACAAGTAGCACGCCCAACAATGGTGAATCTCAGATCCATAAGGGTGACACAAGGTAACGAAACTTTTATATCATTAAGTCACCAAGATCACTCCCACCAGAAAAGAGACATGTACAATACCTCATACCAGATGCTCGTTGTATATGAATAAGTTCTAATTTTAATGATTAACATCCATAGGAGAAGCCAAAGACCTATATGCTACAAAAGATTTGATTCAGAAAATAAAACTCATAGCTAATAAAACTAAATGTTATTGGGTTATGTGTTGCACAACTGAATGCTATACAAGAAACAAAATAAAAATACCAACTGAATTAAACAGGTAGTGATCAAAATACGGTTAAGAGTTTTACCTTTTATTCCTGATCTTCTTTGCCTTGAATTTCTCTTTTCCCAATTTCTTGACCTCATCCGGCCTGCTAAACGAAAAAAGGCTCTCGACACATGGCTCAGCATAGAACACGAAAGGCATACCGTCAACCGAAACAAGCTCAGTGGTTTTCTTTTCCACATCATACCAAACGAGCCTCTTATCATCGCAACTCAGCAGAACCTTATCACCTTCCCTGGAGTACAGAAGTGGCTTCACAAAATCACGGGGCTCGATCGCCGGTGGACAAACCGTGAGCAATTTAGACCATGATTCCCTCACTCCATACTCTCTCATCACCCAAATGACACTTCGGTACTTGTAATTACAAGCCAGAGAAAGAAACCCTCCGATCACATCCAAACTCACATCGGCATTCATACTCTTGATCCCAGAAGGCATGGACACCTCGTAATGCGTCTCACTCTCGACACTAAAGGCCATGATTTTCCCCACGTACACACTACCAGGTTCCACCACTAAAGTATGCAGGGCGCCATTAACGTGAGCACGCCACTGACCTTTCAGGAAAGGCAGCGGGTACGGAAAACCCTCGATTTTCCGCCAACAACTCGATCTCAGGCCATAGACCCTAGCGTCCGATTGCACCCAATCATGAGTCAACCCGTTCCTAAACTCAACAAGCCTAATCACCTTGTAATCGTCGTTTCTCGAATCGTACCCCAACCCGTAAGTGGTTCTGGAGTATGATTCCAACCCTGATGGAGCTTCAGCAGAAGTCTCCGGCAAAACCTTGTAGTCCCTCGAGTAAGGGTTCCACAGGACAGGAGGCTCGCTCATCACGAGAACTATGCCATTGCAGGAGTTGGAGATCTCGTCCACGCTCTTGTAGTAAAATGGGGGTTTGATGATCTCGGCCCTGTCAAGGGTATCCAAATCGACAGAGTAAAGGCCGAGACCACCGAGGATGAGCCGGCGGTGGGAATTCGAAGCCAGCGACCGGCGCAGGTGGGACTTGGCGAAACTTTCGCTGTCTATCAGAGAACACCACGATTTCACGACGGAGCGAAACCGCTTGAGGGATTTCACGGGGAGGCGCAGGAGGATGTCCTCGATGAGCTCGAGCGGCAGATTGGGCATTTTTCTGAGCTCGATGGATTACAGTTGGAAGCTGAGAAATTAGGGCAGTGAAGTTTTCTATGAATGGAAGGTGAGGAATTATGTTATGTTTGGCGTGGAGTATGGGTTCGACCTTATTGTCATGTACACGTTGCGTAAGAATTGTGCCACACATGTTTAATTAATTATAATTTATGTAGTAAATATACATATTTATTAGTGGGAAATAGATGAGTCATAGGTGCATTGGTTATTCAATATATTTTTTTTAAAAACAATAGAAATTAATAAAATAAAAACACATATATACAAACTAGATAGCAGCTAAACAATCAAATAATCAACTACTCAACTGAATGTAGTTGGGAGGACTAACCTCATAGTCGGGTAACCCGGGACAACATAGAACCAACATAAACACAACTTACAACAACGAAAAAACAAAAAACAACCATAATATGGCATACAAGAGTTCTTGTAGAGTTGGGCATCGTTGGAGAGTTGGACCATCGTTGGAAGTGATGTAGTGGCGGCTATACAAGAGTTCTTTCGCTTCGGGTCCCTCCTAAAGCAATGGAACCACACCGGCCTCACGCTTGTCCCGAAGACCTCCCACTCCTCGCGAGTAGCGGACTTCTGACCAATTGCGTGTTGTAATACGGTATACAAGATTTGCTCCAAAATCCTTGCAAGGAGAATTAGCGAAGTCCTCGACTCCATAATTGATGACGCCCTAGCCGCTTTTGTGAAAGGGAGGTGTATCACGGACAACATACACCTTATGCAACAATTGTTCCGGTTCTACTTGAGGAAAAGAGTCTCCTCTAGGTGCATCATCAAAATTGACCTCCGTAAAGCTTTTGACTCCGTCTCTTGGTCATTTTTTAGGCAAATGCTCGAAGGCTTAGGCTTTCTATCGACCTTCACAAGGTGGGTCTTGAAGTGTGTCACTACTCTGTCTTACTCGCTATCTATTAATGGAAGCCTCACGGGCCATTTCAAAGGAGCTCGCGGCCTAAGGCAAAGCGATCCTCTTTCGCCTTTCCTTTTTGTGCTATGCATGGAGTACCTTTCTCGTCTCATTAAATGCAACACGTCGGAAGGCTCGAATTTTAATTTCCATCCAATGTGCGAGAAACTAAAAATCCCTCACCTAGCCTTCGCCGATGACCTCATGCTACTTTCTAGAGGTGACTCGGCTCCGATTCAAATACTCATGAATTGCTTAAACGATTTTGAGGCCAAGTCGGGGCTCGAAATAAACGTGCTAAAGTCCAACACCTACTTGGCCGGCGTCAAGGAGAATAATCGAGCCACCATCCTAGACAACACTAACTTGCAAAGTGGTCCTATGCCTTTCCGTTACCTCGGGTACCCCCCACCGCGGAGCGAATCACCGGTCGACTCTTTGATGATATGGTCAACCAAATTGAGAGCCAACTTAGTAGGTGGAGTGGTCACACGCTCTCTTATGCCGGTAGATTGGAACTTATCCGCTCCGTAATCCAAGGCATTGAGTGCTTTTGGATGGGTATCTTCCATTTACCCAGTGTTGTGCGAACTAAAATCACCCAACTTTGTAGGAGGTTCTTATGGGGCTCGAAAAGTGCTCTTGTGGCATGGGATAGTTTGTGCTTACCACGATCGGAAGGTGGATTGGGTCTCCGAGACTTGGAAGCTTGGAACCAAGCGTTACTCACTCGGACGCTATGGAACATGCAAGCCAAGAAGGACACCCTTTGGTACAAATGGATCCATAACATTTATCTGAAGGGCAGATCCATTTGGGATTGACAGATTGGTACGAAAGACCCTCCTCTCTTGTCCCTCTTCAAAATCCAACAAATCCTAATTGAAAAAGCGGGAAGTGTGCGGCGAGCGGAAGCCCTCCTACGTGGTTGGAGCTCTTGAGATAAACAAGATGGGTCTAGTAAGTGCTACGACTTCCTAAGACCTCGAGGACCCGCAAGGCCATGGACCGGGGTTGTTTGGGGGCTTGCAATACCCCCAAGCACTCATTCATCCTATGGTTGGGGGTGCTTAATAGGCTACAGACAAAAGACCGTCTCGAATTCCTTGACGAAGACCCGATTTGCCCTCTATGCGGTGTCGCGAATGAATCTTTGAGCCACCTCTTCTTTGAGTGTTCCTTTAGCTCAGAGATTTGGAGTGAAACTCGTGCTTGGGTTAGCCTCCGCCATAGACCATTGACACTCAAAGGGGCCCTCAGATGGACTAAGAAGGAGGTGAGAGACGCGAGTTGGAGATCCAAGTTGAAGAAAGTCGCGTTAGCGGCCACCGTGTACTTCATTTGGAATGCAAGGAATCGGTTGATCTTTGAAAATGAATACCAACCCCCGATACTTGTGATCCGAAAGGTTAAAACGCATGTATATCGCACTATTTTCGCTCTTTACCCTAATGTGCTTGCTGAGTTTGAGAGGCGGAGCCTCGGACTTTAAGTATGCCTTGGTTTATATTTTGAGAGTTGAGGTTAATGGGTGGCCGATCACCCGGGATGATGTGTTATTGGAGAAAGTTGCAAGAATTTTTTGGGTCTCCAGGTGCTAGTGGCGCTAAGGGGGGGCCTAGCGCCGCTAACAAGGGATTTTTAGTGATGAACGACCTAGCTTCAGGTGCTAGCGGCGCTAGCAGGGGGCCTAGCGCCGCTAAGGGTCCATCTAGCGGCGCTTCGCGACTTAGCGAGAGTATAGCGGGAACATGGTAGAAGTGCTCCAGGTAGTAACGCCGCTACCCGAGTCTAGCGCCGCTAAGCACTCCCACCTAGCGCCGCTAAGGCCCTTAGCGGGCGACTGAACATGAAGCACATATTCGACTAGCGCCGCTAGTTCTTCATAGCGCCGCTACGCCCCACCTACTCTAGATTGCGTCACAACAACCTTAGCACCGCTAGCATTTTGACCGATACTATGTGATGCAAGAGCTCCCTTGGGACCATTTTTACTTATCCCTTCCCGAGACTTGTGAGTGACCAACCGACGTGTGGTTGGCCTCATATATCTTTATCTTGCGAATGAGTAACCGACTTGTGGTTACCCATTACGCTTTTGTACGCCGTAGACCGGTTGTCTGNCAACTCCTAATAGGAGAATATCACTCCTCCCAAACAAGAGACTAAAACACAGAACAAAAAACATACAAACTAAACAAAGAAACAAAGACACATAAAGACCAAAACACAAAAACTATTAATAGAAAAACACCCTCCCCACCTGCCGACCAGCACCTAGGACCTTCGCCACCCGACCGACTCCAAAGCATGAAAGAGAAGAGATTCCAACCCTCAGTCCAAAAACACACAGGTCGAGAAATTCCCCCTACGGCTAACTTGACTCGGATCGACCAACCTGAATCCTCCCATGAAAGCCCACCTCAGACAGCTCCGAGAGACCGAAACCAAACGCTCTCTCCGTCACCAAAAATCAACAACTGCAGCCCAAAAACCACCTTACCGGAAGGAAAGAAGACGGAAAGCACGAAGCCCCGACCACAGGCCAACAACCGTACGCAGTCATTAGCACAAGCCTCGCGCCCCGCCAACGAACCGATGACCACCACCCCAGCCGCCGTGGTGTCCAGGTAAGGATGGAACCAGTCGACTTCAGTGATCGCTAGCTCACTGAATGAAGTCAGCTTCTAGAGATTATTCCATGTTAATATAATTACTGCACCTGTCCAACAGCTCGTCGAAAGACCTCGTCGACCTCTTTGCTAATAAATTTATGCACGGTCCTGGTCGTAGAACTCGGGTAAGACCTCCTACCGTGATCTCCTCAGAGGCCAATGGGACCTATACATACTCCTTAGTGTAGCGAGCTACATATTTACGAAGAGTCTTTCCTTATTTTTGTTGCATGTTGATTAGTGCTAGGTAGGTCTTCTCGTGTTTTTTTGCGCTCAAGAACTGGTTGAAGAACTAGGAGTTGAACCTCTCAAAGTTGTATATCGACCTCGCGGCCAGCTAGTGGAACCAGTCCCGCGCTAACCTCTTTATCGTGGTGAGAAGCAAACAACATCGTTGTACTTTTGGAAAACTGTTATGTTTTCAAACGACCTCAAGTGCCTGGACGGATCTGTCGAACCTTCATAAGTTAAGTTCATCTCGTTAAAGTTGTTACGCAAGTCTTCCTCCAAAACCTCTACAGTGAACGGGTGACCATGGATCCTTGGTGCTACCCTGCCTTCGATTTGAGCCTGCAACTCTCGCAATTGGGCTGCCAACCGCTCAAGTGTGGGATCCTGGGCTACTCACGCTATGTGTGAAGGTGACGATGTCGACCTTGCTACAGCTTCTTCTGGCCTCCTTTGAGGATGCGGTTGTTGCCCAGCTGGATCTGGTTGGTTTGGCGCTCAAGCTCGGGCTATAGCCTCAGCCACAATTCGGCCTGACTCTGTTCTGGTGAGCTTGATAACATGGTCTCCCCTAGGCACCTCATGTGCCCTGAAATTCACTAGCTGGCCCTCTAACTACTCCTGAGGTCGATTGGCCCCCGAATCCTCCTGCTATTGCACCCCAGCACTATGAGCGGCTTCAAGCTCTTGTGTCTCTTGGACTCCAACCTCTTTTTGGATTACCATCGGCTCTTATCTTTCTATAGGTCTCTTTGATGTGTTTGACATCGGGGTTAATGTCGTGCAGGGTTCTAGCAATGTCTCATGCAGCGCAACAAGTGTGTCGATTGGTTTCGACTAGCCCGACGGAGGGCCTGATCCAAATGCTCGTAACGCCCACGCCGCATCCAACTCCTTGGATAAATTTTTATGGGGATTCTCTCCTTCCATGATCTTAAAAGTTCCTTCGTAATATTTGTAAGAAAACTTTTCAGCTTCTTATAGCCGGTAAAAGACTAGAGTGTTCCCACATACGACACTATTTTGATATGCAAATTATTTTGCACTGAGTTGAAAGCATGATCTTTATGAATTGCCACCATATCGGTGTTCTAACAGCCTGCAATGCACCGGGAGTAGTCCCAACGTAATCACTCTGACACTCAAGTTAGTTGTGCTTGAGGCTGTATATCTATTGTAAAATAGACTGATGAGTGTATGTAATATCTAAAGTAAAAGAACCTGGTTACCCTTATATACCTAGAGTAGCTTGGCCTCCAAGAGAGTTCTAGTTATAAAGAGATCCTCTTGTGTCTACTTTGTTAACTCATCACGTCTCTAGGATCCAAGGCTCCTTAGCAAGTTACACTTTCCATCCACTAAGGATTCTTTCCGCTCTTACCCTAAGGCTCTCAGGTCTCTGGGTTGTAACCAAGACCTCCCTTCCTACCTATTGTAGTTTGTAACTACTTCGCAACCACGACCTCCACCTTCGACCTACAGGTTTATGAGGTCCCATCTAGTATCCAAGCTCCTTAGGTTCTTCGACTTCTGAGTTATCCGAACTGGTTCTACCTGTACTTTGAGCTACCTAAGTGAGCTCCATGACAGGTATATGTATCAAAGACGAGTTGAGCTCCCTTGAATCAACCATGACCAAGCTACCCGCTTTAGTAGGTTCATCGAGCTATTCTGAGTGCTATATTATAGATATTGTCTGCTTCGAGCTCAACGACTCATTGTTTACGGAAGCTATCTTCACGACATCATTCTAGAGAGTTTTATTCATGAGTTGGTCACGGAGATCACCCCATCGTAAATTGTTTCTCATGCGTTTGAACATGGTGGGGAAATTATAACTAAATTCGACACCAGATTGAGCTTGATCTCCCCCACTCCTTCTTGAGTTGGGCAACCAAATTTTTGTTTGCCTTTTTGTTGGTCATATGAGGGCAATGAGAGTTTTGTGCTTGTGATATTGACATTTGAGAAGGTTTTTGAGGAGAATGTCGGGAAGAATATTCTTACACATTTGGTTGAAGAGGTCAGATATACCTTTAACCAAAGCGGGATTATTAAAGATTTGGCTGACATAATTGGGAGGCATTGTATTATCCTCATGATTGTCGTGGTTGCCGCTTGGATTCTTGGATGAATACATTGTGTCTAGAATTCGCAACTTTGTAACATTTTTAAAGTTAAGTTTCATAAAAAATCACTATGGGCCCTTCCTCTATTTATTGATGGTGATAAATTACCGACCATATTTTGTAACAATTATGAAGACTAGGAACGTACATCGATAATTATTTAGATTGGCGAAAACTTGAGATCGCAATGGAAATTATGTATTTATTGATGTGAACGTTTTGTGATTGAATATTGAATTTTTCGTGGTCCCCTTTTGCGAGGTTTTATTCATTGTATTTATAGAAACCTAAATAAAAATGTCATGATGGCACAAAACGAGTCATGCCATCTAAGGGTGCAATTTCTGGACACGTGTTGGCCAAGATCGCATGAATGCAGGCATGTGGTAGCTATGCTTTTGAGGATTGGACGTTCGCTTTTCATTAGGCAGCTTGCTTTTCCATTTGACATTCACATCGGATAGGCAGATTGACACAGACAGTCTTTCCGTAGAATGAAATTGGGATATGTAGATTGACACGAATTGTCATCGGGGCCTACAACCCACATCTGTCAGATGCCATCAAAGACCCAAAATAAAATATAAAATATTTTTTAACTAGATATCCCCTCCCCTAAATGTTGAACTAATGAGCCGAAATATTAACAATGTTGAACATCTGATCCTAATAAAAATATGTGAATAAAAAAAATGTTTAACAAGCATTAAATAAGTTGTTAGTAAATAATCTTTGAAAAATGTATACTTATTCCACTTAGAACTTCCAATATATATAGTTTTCCATCCCATGATGAGATATTAATCTGTCTTTGTTGCACCTATAACCATCTTAGAGCTATAAGTCTCATTCTCAGTTATCCTGCATTCGACCATTTTAATCTTCTTCTCCAGAAAATGAATCATATCGTGCAATTCATAAGGATCGTGCACAGTCGCCTCTTCTCTAGCCACAGACTCAGCCAAGAATAACTCCTTCTCTAGAGAATGTACTTTTTGAGTCTCTTTATCCAAGTTCTTAGATAACCTAGACAAATTCTGCCTAAGAAATCCAACTTGGTCAACCCGATGGTTTGTGTGGGAAGAAGATGGCAGAGCTAAGAATTTTTGGATTGTTGTGGATGCTTCATTTGGGGAAGGCCATGTTTCTAACTGGGTCCCCTCGCTATTGATGATAACTCCACACGCTTCAACGTCACACAGAGTTCCCAGTTCTTTCAATTTTTTCAACAAACCAATCTTTCTTTTTTTGAACGTCTCACGACGTGTGCGGTCATCCGCAACGAATTCATATTTAACCTTCGACCGAACCATGACAGAAGTCTTCAAAGGTATAAGAGAATGAAAATGATCAGGCTTCTCATACTTAGGAAAGTTTTGGCATTATCATTTGGAGTAAGAAAATATGGTCAAAATAGCGCAAGACCTAGGGAAAGGCAAGAGATGCACTCATTCTACTATTCCCAAGCACTATGGTTTTCACAAATATATTTCAAATTTTAAGAAACTTCATCACCTTCATCTTTTTAATCATGATGATATGCAATCTATGATACACTCGCTCCAACTAAAACAGAAAGTGAAAACAAAAAAGATATGATATCAATAACCACTCATTGAGGTATCCAAAACGGATGAACTGCATATTTTTCATTCCTATTTCTTTTAAAGTAAGTTTACCATAAAATAACGTGAAAGAATATTTTCTATATATTTACCACAAAAATTTGAAATATTTAAGACAATAACATAATATTAGTTGTATATAATAATTTAAAACATCATGTACATGACTGTACAAGAATAAAGTACCAGGTCGTTTATCAAATTACCATACGAGTTTTTTGCATAAAATATATGGGATAATATTTTACTATATTTGTCTCAGAGTTTCAAAATTTTATGCTAAAAAAATACTAAAAGCGCATATATAAATATTGGAAGCATCAGTAAATGACATTAAAAGCATAAACTAACGAGCTATTTGTGAAGACACTCCAATTATGCCATCTACAAAAAGAAAATATTACCAAAAAAATTAGAATTTTTTTAATAAGAAACTTATCATTGCTTCCGTTGTTTTTTAAAGCAGTTTAATCACTACATATACACTATAGCAGTTGCAATATATAAAAGTTCTCATCCTACTATAAGGAGGTTATAATTATTCATCGCATGATTTTGGTATGATTAAATGAAAAATAAATACATCATAAAATGGAATAATTACGGAATAATAGTTCATCGATATGATTGATATTCTAAAAGAATTGATTAAAATAAAATAATATAATCATCTTATATTATCACTATGTTATCAAAAAATAATTTCAATTTTTATATTAATGTATTTTCTTATTTATCTTAATGTTATTTTATATATTATAAAAAATTGCAATGTCATTTCTTAATTAATACATGAGATTATTCATGCCCATGTCTTTATTATTTAACATCTCAAAGTCAAAACTAACAACTAAAACTAAAAAATACATTTTTTTAATTATTTATTTTAGAAAATTAATTTAAAACATTTCAAAGTTTTCTTAGACAAATAAAATAATTATATAAGAAAATAAAAAAATAGAAAAAATGTTTCTGAAATATTTTAAATGTTTTGTGTTTATACATTTATATATATTTTATACTTATTATTAAATTTAATTCACTTATAACTNATTATATTAATTAGTTAATAGATCTAAATAAATATGTATGTTATTTTTTATTATATAGAATGATATAAAACTACTTATTATGAATATAAATCCACTTATTATCCTGTTGGGATCAAACACTCGGGTATTATTCCGTTGGGATCTTTTCGTAGTTTTTGTTGTAATTTTTGTTGTTGATTTGTGGTGTTGCGAGTTTATTATTCTAGCTTTGCTAGGTTAGGCTCTAGGCGATCCTTTGGATCTGCCTCCCAGTTTTATCAGTTTTTGGTTGTACTATTCAGCCTTTGCCTGTTTTTTTTCGCACTTTGTGCGGCTTATTTATATAATAATACATCTATCGTTTTGAAAAAAAAAAAATATAAATCCCATAGAGATTTTGAAATGAAATGGTCATTCATACAGTTAAATTATGCTAATCATGCGATTAAAATTAAGAAATCATAATTACTATTCTTTGTCATTCCATTATAACAATCATATCGTCAGGATTTTGTGAAACTTTGTAGATTTTAAAATTTTGGTGAATTTAATATACATAATTTAATACTTTTTAAAGTTTGGCCATATTTATTTAAGAATTTAATAAGTCTTTTAAAATGCTCGAGTTGTTCATTTGATATTTAAAAAACAAAAAAAAACTTAAAAAATCATGAGAAGTTCAGTTTATTCATCACATGAGTTTATTTGAATTGTTAAGACTTATTGAGATTAGAACAAAAAAGAAAAAAAGACTTATTGAGATTTTAAAGACAATATATACATATAATAAATTTATATTTTTAAATTTCATTAATGATTGTTGTATTTCAATAAACCCTAAAATCTGAAAATCCTGAATCAAAAAAATAAAATATTACTCAAAGTCACAAAGGAATAGACATTTTAAAAAAAAAAAAAAAATAGTTCCTATTTAACAGATTATCTATATATATTTAATGAACTGTTTTGTGAAGTCGCCCAACCTAGAACCCAGTTTAACTCGGGATAAATCGAGTCGAATTTAGTTCAGATCATCATTAGGGCTGGACCGCACTAAGAAAAGTTAAGAACCCCGCTGACCCAATTGAACTCAACCCGTTTAACCCCGATCTTTTTTTCAGTATTTTTAATTTTAAGAATAAAACTTAATTATATATTTATTTGATAATAATATATATACATAAAGATTAAACTTTAATAATTAATTATTCAATTCAATTAACTCACGACCACGGTAATTCAATGATTCATAGACCATTCGGCCGGAACTAATTGGCCGAATATGAAAACACGGATTTATATATTTATGTTAAAAATTCAGATGATTAACGACAATTAATTTAATAAATTATTAAATTAGAAAAAACGAGAAAAAAAAACATCGTGATAATAAATTCAATCGATTGAAAATCCCAGATCTGTTACAATTAGACACCATTTGTTTCCAAAACAACAGTTACTGTATATGAGTACGCCTAAATGTTACTGTGTGCGAGTGTTGTATAAAACATGAACGTCTCTACAGCGAACAATAAAAAATAAAATCAAAGCATATAAGATAACAACAACTAATGACTCGAAGAAAGGAAAGAAGAAAACACAAACGCAAAATGGAAACTCACCTGATTAGTTGAGAGAGTGTGGAAGATCAAAGATTTGGAAACTTGTGGCGAAATTGGGAAATGAGAAGTTAAGAGTACCGACTGACATTGAATTACTAAATAAATAGCGGAAATATTGCAAAAAGAAATCACAGTTTGGGCCTGGGGTATAGGATTATGGTAATCAATCACAATTACCATAATAATAATGTGGATACTGTGTGAACGTAATCAGGGCAGATTAGAACAAAAAAAAAAGACTTATTGAGATTTTAAAGACAATATATACATATAATAAATTTAATCTTTTGATACGTGAGGATGAAAATTTTCACTTTTGTCCTTGGGTGTAATATTGTTTCAAAACTTCCTAATCTGAAATTTAATTTCGTTATTTTTTATATTTTATACAAAATTGAGTAGGTCATATACTACAAACTCGATAAAGTAAATTAGATATATTTTTTAAAAAAATATTAATCTAACAGATTTGTGGAATTATGTTATGTTAATTTCAAAAAGCTCCCATTTCTATTATTTTCTATATATTAACTAGTACGTAACCCGTGCGATGCACAGGACATAAATATTAAATGAGTCATTTTTACAGAGTTTGTCTGTTAAGTAACTCGTGTGATTCACGGGAGATATTAAATGAGTAGACAATAGAGCTTGTCAGTTAAAGGCCTAAAAAAATAATAGAGTTTGATCATCTATTTTTTTACCTCTTTCATCAACGTCATCTTTTTTGTCGAGACATTAAAACCTGAGTCTGGTAGTGGTAGCGCTAGAGCGTAAATTAATTAATTGTTTATAATAATATAAATTTAATTTCATTATATATATTTATTCTTTGATATAAGAAAAATAACAATTTTACGTAGTCTTGTTCCTCGTATAATACTCATATTATTTTATTATAAAATTTATTTTAATAGCATGCTGACTCGTTTATATTATTATAAATAATATTTTAACATATATATTTATTTTTTAATACAAAATAATAATAATTTTACATATTTTGGTTCATCATAATACTCAATTATTAATCTATCAAAAATTCTATTATCATATAATGTTATTATTATTTATAACACTTGTAGAAGTAATATATTTGTTATATAACGATAAATATGTAATGTATATTAATATTATTTAGTGATGTAATTAATTTAAAAAGATATAAGCAAATTTAATGTTTGGTAGGAATGTGATTATATGTAAGTTGAGATAAAATGAAATGTATCAAAAAAATCTGCTTATGATATTTTTCAATAAATGTTTGAATTAATTTGAAATTCAAATTACAAATCAATCTCCAGTTATTCAAATAATTTTAAAAAAAAAACACCAATTGTAATAAAATGTACGTGACAATATATTATAAATATACATGACGTCAGTAATGTTATGAATCTTTAAGTTCCTAAAATATATATTGTTTAGATATGAAACTAATTAACTTATATGTTAAGATAATATATATAAATATATGTATTGTACGAAATATACACGTGACAAGTTATTATATTTGTTTATATATTGTTTGCATATTTTTTATATTATTTATTATATTTGTATATAAATATATTGTTTATATATTTGTCCGTATTGTACGACAAATTATTATATTTGTTTATATATTTTTTAAATATATATTGTTTATATATGAAACTAATTAACATATATGTTAAGATAATATATATAAATATATGTTTTGTATGAAATCTTTAACGTGTTTGTTAAATTTTTCCCCTAAAAAATTCAAAATACATTTAGGCATGTTTTGTTTGAAGTTTGAAATTCAAATATGCATCTATATAACAAATCTCATAATGTGTGGTAGCATTAAATGCTACTTGATTTTTTATTTAAAAAAAATTAAAAAAACATACCAAAAATGGAATGCAATTAATATTCCCTATTTTTTTGCTTACTATTTTTGAAAAATGTTAATTCTTATTATATATATATAGATTCAAAACGTGCTGAGCCTAAGTGGCAGATTCGCACACTTGGAATCATACGTGTCAAAATATCTTGTTTTATATTTAGGTTCGGATAAAAATTTTGGAAACATAATTGGCTTTGATTCAACCATAAATAATTATTTAATTCTTTTTAGGAATTATAAATTAATTCTATTCCATAATTTAGATTCTCTAAGGAGAGGAATATTCCTTCTATAATATTACCTAAGGTTAGGAGATTATGGAGTCTTTTATAAGGTAATTAGGGTTAGGAGGAATATGACTCCTAGATAGGAAATGATATAAAACATAATTAGGATTCCTAACCCTAATGAGATAAACTCATATTTAGCATCTCCTTAAGATCTTTAATGTAGCCTAAAAATACACATCATGTCCCAACCTCTTCCCCTACACATGTGAGACACGATTTTAAGATCTTCCCAAGAGAGGAAGATCGAGCATCATAATATATTCGATAGTTCAGGAGTTTCGATTAATCCCAGCACCAAGATTATTCGAAATAGGTGTTTAGGTAATACATTAGAAGGCTTTAAGGTACAATTTATTTGAGCCTTTTAATCGTACAAGAACCTGGCCACCTACGACCGCTGTCCGCTGCCAAAAATCGCCGCCGCTGTAATCGCACGCCCGTGTCCCTTCGGTAGCGCCCAGTCCGCATCGACATAGGAGAGCCGCATCTCACGTGCCCGACGACTTCGCCAGCCGCCTACGCACCCCAGCGCGCGTGTTAGCCAGCACCTGCAGCCGACCGACGTTGCCCAGCCAGCGCCCAAGGCGCCCTGACTGCTACACCAGACCAGCAGGCACCGCACGTGACCTGTAGCCACTCGACCGAGGCCAGTCACGACCCGACCGATCCCATCCCAGTTCGACCGACCCCAGCCCAACAAGCCCTTAACCCGGTGAACCGCTCGTGACCCGACGACCAGATTTCAATCAAGGAGACCTAGTCTGGCTGCCAACAGACTCTGCGGTTCAGACGATCTCCTACAGAGAAAATCAGAAACGTCTCAAAGTCGGCAAAAATTTTAAATGGTTATGTTCTAACCCTAACTATAGATTTCGCTGCGTTAGGATTTATTTCGATAAATTTGAATGTACACATCGTTGACGTTCCTAATAGAACCCAATAATTTTCAGGTCCGATCAACCTAGTACGTTATCTCATATCACCTGGTCCCCTCCACTCTGATCGAGTATAGATGTTTAGATCTAAGAGTGAAATTCACTGCCCCTGATTTTGGTAAGTTGGCTTTTTTCACACCGTTTCAACCTCATTCCCTGCTTTTCTGTCGTTTCTGTGAATTTGTTCAGTCTTTTGCCTAGTTTTTCCTTTCACCATTTTAATTTTAAATGCCTTTCACGTGCTTTCATGCGTGCAGTCCAACCATCTTGTCACCACGTGTCCAACCCAGTTCAAACGTCTTGTCTCCTGGTGCTTTGCAGTCTGTGTTGTCCTCTTGCAGTGCACTCTATAAATGCGAATCTTTAATCCTACGGTCGTGCTCGAGTTGTCCCTTCACCTGCTACTTTTGATCTGAACCAATGGATCCGTCACCAATCCAACGGTTAGGGTCTATCGACCCCTTAATGTTCAGTCTTCTGCCTCCTATAAAACGAATCTTTGGCTGACTTCCTTAGGTTTTCCACTTCTGCAACAATCTCCCAAATATACAACTCCAATTTTCTTTATGCTCTAGGAAGATCAACACTTGAAATTTTTGCCATCTGCTTCACCATCTACCACCGGAGTCTGCACTTACCCAATCAAGTCTAAAACCAAGATCAATAAGTTGTTTCTTCCTTTTTGTTTTTATTGGTTTTTGCATGTCTAGTTTTTCTTTCGATTCTCCTCTCTATTCTCTATTTCGAACACTTCATCTCTCCTCCTTTCTCTGCCACTTTCTTCCACTTCTTAAATATTCCTCTTTTTTTGTTTTCTTTTTCTAATTTTCAGATTTTGCCACATCCACTGAGGTTGATTGATATTCGGAAAACAATATGAATACTCCATCGTCTTCCTCGACCTCTACCCCTCTATTTTCTCCTTCGGTCTCTCCTTCTGTGGAGGTCAATATCATTCCCTCCATTTCGTACTACCCACAAATTTTTATCCCAATCCGAGATCATTTGTCTGCTCAATGTTTCATTCAAAATAATATAGACACATTTTATTGTTCTCTATCTACGGGTCATTCTTGTGCTATCGTGCATAAGTTTTAGGCAAGTGGCTCCTTGTTGGATTTGTCTCATCAAAATAATCATACATACAAACTTATAGCTAAATTCTAGTGCGTATTCCGTGCGATGCACGGGAAAACAATATTGCGATTGTATGATAAACTAACTATATAAATAACATTAATCATGATTTACCCATTGTTTTTAAATTAAACTGGGTTGGACAGTTTGACTGGATGGACCGGGAACTGGTTTATACCAGTCTAGTTTGCTTAAATAAAATGTTTGCTATCAAGCCCGTCAACACGCCAGTCGGACTGACAAGATCGATACAATTTCCTAAATAAATTTGTTACATTTAAAAAAATATTTTAAATAAAAATACATATTTAAATAAAATGAAGATCTATAAATTGTTTATTAATTAGTTTAAACAGTTGAATTTTTAAATTGTTTAGATATTTAAGTAACACTTTTTATTTAAATTTATACAAAAAGTACTATATATATATATATATGAAAATATTTATAATTAAAATTTGTACACACCACAAATCACTGAATAAATTAACTTGATCGTTTCGATGACGGTCCGGCCCTGAGAACCTCGTATTTGCCATACATTAATAAAAATTATAATAAAATATTTTTTTTTCACAAAAATATTACTAAAACTATATATAAATATTCATAAATCATTAAACATGTTGTCACAAAAGTATTATTAATCTGATTAGTTGGAGTTTGGACTATATCACATTCACGTAATAAAGTATTCTTAAGTTAACTTTTGTGGTCCTTATCACGTTGGTTAGGTATGTTCACAAAATCGGATTTTTTAGATGCTGGTCATGGATCCAATGGAAGTTTATTGAAATGCACATGTACAATTGAGATTTGTTCCGATTTTCACTGCAATTTCTATTTACTCGAATTTGTGTACAATTGGGATACTAGTTTTAAATATTAATCATGTTTTAATTTTGATTTGGTTTTATTTCATATAATGTATATCTTATCATTCTGTTAAAAAATTGATTCACAATTGCACGCCTCACATTCAACAAAATATGTTATTTATTTTAAATACATATTAATAATGGTTTATCGTAAATAATACTTTTTTAATTCTGATTGTATCTTGCAATTTAAAATGATACTTTGACAAATACATGCTTAGATTTACCAAATTCTGTAATTAAATGCACCGCGAAAGTTACCAAATGCAAACCAATACCGTGTAAGATTAAAAAAAAAATGGATTGTATGATACGGAAACTGAGATTTTTATAAGATAAAAATAATAATATCTGGAAATCAATATTTTCAAAATTATGTTAGAATTAATTCTTTTTAATTAGGGAATATCACAATACAATAAATTATAATACACTTTAACTTAAAGGGTCCAAAAAAATATGGAATCCTTTATATAAGGAAGTATTAGATGCTTGCCGATTTTAAAATTTGAATTGCCAATTTTTAGGACTTAGAAATTTGAATGGTTGATTTTGAAATTTGATTTTAAAAAACACACGAAATCAGGTAGCATTTCATGTTGCCTGATTTATATAATAAATAAAAAACAAATTTTAATAAAACTTTTCGAGAAATGAATGCAATTAATATTCTCAGATTTTTTTGGTTGCTATTTTTCGTAAATGGTTATTCGTATTATATATATATGTTATATTTCGTTTATCCACTCAATTTTTTGTCTAAAATAATTTGAATTTTTCTATTTTTTGCCTAATTTTAAATCCATCCGACGCCCGTTTCAAGTGTGTGACATACCGTTGGATTCTTTTCGCCGAGACATAAATACACACAAAATTTCAACTCAATTAAAACTCGTTTTCTCACTAAATTTTACATTCAAAATAATACGTACAAACTTAATTTTTGGCCCATAACTGGCCAACATCGATACCTTGATAAATTCAAATAATCCGGTCTTTATCCAGCCCATCGTGATTAATATTTTTTTTTATGTTTTTAAGAAATGATGTACTAAAGTTTATGTTGGCAATATAGCATCTCTTTTTTAAAGAGATAATACCAATATAAATAGATTAAAAATAAAAAATCGGTAATCAATGTAAGTACATCCAAAGCAAGATTTTCCACAACTCAATTTCAGTCAAAATTAATGATGTATAGCCTTTGCAAGATACTCCAAATCCCACAATCAAACAAACCGTCCCGCACCCATTAATCAAGCTTACACCTACAGCCAAATTGTTACTTCTTTCTAATTCTCACTCTAAGAATGGCTTCTAAACCCCTCTCTCCCCTTCAGGTTTTCGCTTTAATGCTCACATTCTCTACCGCCTTTTCCAAAATAATCCGAAATCCAAATCTTGACCAAAAATCACTACGAGTCGGCGGCGCACGGCCAATAAGTGACCCGCGCAACCCGAAAGTGATTAAGGCTGCTGTTTTTGCGGTGGTCGAACACAATAGGTTGGCCAAAACTAATTTGATTTTTCAAAGCGTAATTAATGGCACGGTTCAGGATGTTGGGGGCCAATTGTATCGGCTCGTGATATCTGCCTTTGACGGCAGTGACGGTCCCGAGAATTATCTTGCTCGTGTTTATGACAAGCCGTGGCAACATTTGAAGATCCTTATTAGCTTCGAAAAAATCAGAAAAATATCCCGAGTTAATTTTTAGGTGTAACTGTGTGATTTTGTTTTTCTCTTTCTTTAATTAATATTAGTTACATTGTTATGCGATTTCGATTTGTTTTTTTTTTTATTATTATTATTATTATTATTTGTTTTCAAGTGATGATGCTTTGATGAAAAATTGAATTGAGGAATTAATGTTTGTTTGTATTGTGTAAATGAAAAACTAGCCTTGAACAAAACTATGAACATATATATTTATGAACGCTATCAAATTCGTGGAGTTAAATGGACCTAGTTCGAGTACAAACTGAAAAACTTCTAATTAACAAGTTGAGATATTAGAATATAACAAAATGTTAAGAACAAAGCACGCCAGTCTCAGTTTTGTAGCCTTCCTTAGTATGGATTTGAAGGGAATACTTGAACTAATTCCATTTTCCAATTTTCAAAACTTCACGTCAAGAAGAAAAATCACATGTATGGGAATTTCTTTTATTGATAAGCTTACTTGTAACAATAAAGGTATGAAAAATATAAAATAATTGCACAAGTTAAATGTATTTCGATTGAATGATATGTTGTAGATTCAATATCTATATGTCTCTTCTGATTCTTCTCTTATTAAACTTGGATTTGGATCTTTGAAATTGGATATTACAATTGGATCTTCTTCATTTTTATGCTTGAATTTGACTAACGTTAATTTGAGATTCGAATGACTTGATCTGGAATTAAGCAGTTTGGAGTTGATTTGATTGGAGATGACTTCTTAGAAGACTGATTCTTCAATCATCCTAGAAGGTGGACTTTTTTTACTTGAATAACGTTGACTCGAGTACTTGATAGTTTTTTCCTGATCATACGTTGTATTGGTTGAACTTCTCGACGAACGTTGATTGAATATCACTTGAACATTGTTGATGTTCTTGGACTAAATTGAGAGGAGTGTATGTTGCCTCTTTATTTCATGGAGAAGAACCACCACCTTCTCTTCTATTTTTGGCATTCCTTTCCATTGAACATATTCTCCTCCATTAAACATACTTTGGCAGCTCAGAGGCTAGATTTTGGATTGATCACCGCCCTTCGACTTGAATGCCATTGAATCTTCAAGAACACCATCAAAACTTCAAGAACGCCTTTGGATCATTAAAAAAGTTCTTGAGAGCTTCTGAACTTGAGACTTGAATTATGAGGTCTCGAACTTAGATTTGTAGATAGTTTCAGCTTATATCAACATGTATTGAATTGCTTTGACAAATGGTTTATACTTGTATCAAGAAATATTGATTTGATTTGACTGAAGACAATTTATACTCATGTCAAAAAGAGTTCTTCATTTGATTTATGGACTTTTTTATACTCGTGTCAAAGAGCTTTTAAATTCGTAAATATTTTATTCTCATGTCAAGAAACCGTCAAATATGTAGACATATTATGCTCGTATCAAGGAGCCTTATGACTTATAGACATTTAATTCTCTCGTCAACAAGAATTTGTTTTATAGACATTTTATGCTCGTGTGAAATAGTCTTCATATTTGACTTGCATACCATTTAGTCTCGTGTCATGGAGACCTTAATTTTGTAGACATTTATACTCGTGTCAAGGAGCTTTCATTTCTAACTTGTAAACCTTTTTATTTTTCGTATCAAAGAGATCTTCATTTGACTTGTGGACATTTTAATCTCGTGTCTAAAAGACTTGTAGACATTTTACTCTCATGTCAAATAAGATCTTCATTTGCCTTTTGTACATTTTAATCTCGTGCTTGTGAGATCTTGACTTTGTAAACATTTTATGTTAGTGTCGTTGAATTTGTAGATAGTTTAGACTTGTATCAAGAAAAATGATGTTTCGAATTTGGATAGTTTTTTTTATATCGAGGAGCTTTATAAATAGTTTAAACTCTAATCAAGGAACAGTATTGGAGATACTTTAGGCTAGTATCAAGGAGCATTGTAGATATTTTAAACTCATATCAATTATCATAAATATTTGAGATTTTAGATAATTTAGACTCATATCAAAGGGGCACTGTAAATATTGTAGGCTTGTATTAAGTAGCATTATAGTTTAAAGTTATATCAAGGAATATAAAGAATTGAGAATTAATTTGGATTGTTTTTTGTGATGAGTATTTAAAAATATATGACAACAACAACAATAACATAGTCTTTTAGTCCCAAGGTTTAAAAATATATGAGTAAATGAATAATTAATTAACAAAATTAATTTTATTGATTTAATGTGTGAGGATGATTGAAATATATTATTTAATTATATTGACAAAAAAAACAAAAAAAATGAGTTGGATCAAATTAAAATAGAGTTTGAATAAAAAAGAGATAAAAAAAATTATCCGATCAGTTAAAACTAGATAAAATCTATTTGGTCCTCATTGACTTTTCGACCCGTTGTTAATGTCTAGAGGTATCGTCTCTGTGGAAACCCAACACATACAATCCGCATAATATCAATCTTCCATTAAGTGCTTACTACATCGTTCCATATGGTGGAAGTCCATATGATAGTAATTTATTTGTTTTTTTTTTTTAGTTATTTTCCTCTTATACTTTTATTTATTTCTATTACTCTATTCACACAGGAAATGCGTATATTGTGGGCCACACAATAATCTATACTTATATTAAAAGATATACCATTTATCAAATTTAGTATAAAGAAAAGTCAACAACATTTATTGCATTACTATTTCAGTATTATACAATCTATACTTATATAAAAGGAGATTCTATTTACTATATTTACTATCCAGAAAAGTCAACTGCATTAAATGCCATTACTATTTTGGTATTATAATATTTTATTTATTTAATTGATTTATTTATTTGTTTTATTTTAAAAAAATAAGTATAATAAAAAGATTTTAATAAAAAATAAATAAAATACCAAATAAAAATGTACATTTTGACTTATTTGATTATTATACCAAATATATTCTTATTTAGTATATACATTGAATACTTACTAAAGTACTTATTTGTTTTATTTGTCAAAGTTAAGTATAGATTTGCTTATATTATCAAATCATAAAAAAAATATTAAATCCATATTGTAAAAAAAAATCATATAATTTTATAACAATTCTACTACACTTATGATGTAGGGAAGCGTACGAATAGGAAAGATAAACGAGATACTCTCTCGTAAAACACACAAAACTCACAATATATGATTCAATCTCAAAATTCACCAAATAACAATGAAGCAGGAGAGTCCTTTATATAAGACTCTCAAAACTAATAACCCTAACTTGTTCTCTAAGGTAACTACTAATTATTAAATAATAATAATAATAGTAATTATTATTATTATTATTATTATTCTACACCATTCTCCCCCGGTTCGGAAGGCTTCGCCCTCGAAGCCGACGCGCTCCCGTGGCTGGTGTGGAGGCGAACCCATGGTAATAATCCCTGTCGTTTTCCCCTGTCGAACACGAAGGTTGAATGTTGCACCTCCATGGTATCACCCCCTTGAAATTCATAGAAAGACATATATGCAGCAGCCACACACAGAATTTTGAAGTCACCGTGGTGACCAAAAAACAACATCTGTTTACAAGGCCGCAACAAATTCCCGTGAGAGAAAAGCTCGAGCCTGTGCAACAGAAGAACTACCAATTCTTCTAACAACTGAATTTCGATACTCGAAACATGATGGAATTCCTCCGGCTCCGGAGGCTCCTCATCGAAAATCGGCAGACCATCGTAGAGACAGTCCACTTCGCCAGTAAAATGCTCCTCCACCTCCTCGGGTCCTTCATCAAACATCGGCGGACCATCGTACAATGGCCCGTCAACTTGCTCTTCGTCAAATTCGGGGATGTCAACGCGAAACGGGCCCTCCCATCGACCATATTCTCGATCACATTTCCAATCGCGTCGGGAACGATCTCCGCCGGCGGCGGCAGCCTCCTCGAGCATGCCCAAACGCCCCGCTTGGACCACGGCCTCCACGTCCTCCGCAAATTCCCCCGCACACGCGCCGGTTGCCGGCGTCACGGTACGTTTGCTTGTCCCGATCCATGGTACAGATAGTTAGACGTATGTCCCCGATCTCCGCAGACAGATCTGCAATCTGACGACCCATCATCTCGAGCTTGCGGCCAAACCACTCGGTCCGGCGGCTCAAGTTGTAGATGGCGGCGACACGCCTGTCGTTTGCAGCATCTTGTCTTCGCGACAGCATCGTGAATCGTTTTGACTTTTGATACCAACTGATGTAGGGAAGCGTACGAATAGGAAGGATAAACGGAATACTCTCTCGTAAAACACACAATACTCACAATATATGATTCAATCTCAAAATTCACCAAATAACAATGAAGCAGGAGAGTCCTTTATATAAGACTCTCAAAACTAATGACCCTAACTTGTTCTCTAAGGTAACTACTAATTATTAGATAATAATAATAATAATAATAATAATAATTATTATTATTATTATTATTGAATATTATAAAACTTTTATTGAACATTGTACAATTTTCTTGCGTATTATAAACTTTTATTGAATATTGCATCTTATAATATAATATTCTCCAAATAAATATATCTCGTGCTTTGCACGGATCACGTACTATATATATCCCGTACATTTTTCTATATTCATGTATATAATTATAAGCCTGGATAAATAGCTTTAAAATTGTACACCCCGTGCATCGCATGGGCTCTGTACTAGTTTTGATAAATGAAATAACGATTTATAATCCTAAAACTAATTAGACAGGTTCCGGATATCGAATTTTAGTGATCTCCGAACTGAATCGTCTTGATTTTTTAGTATGATTTTGGATATCAAATTTTTGTGATTTTCGAATTTCGATACGATTACGGAGATTTCTCATATTTTTCAATCTCCAAACTTTATCGACCCATGCTCACTTCTAGTATTACTTAACCAGAAAAATAACAATTCGTTGTCAAAAGTTATACCGCCTCATACACCAAAAAAAAAAATGTTATGAGTATTTCATAATTCTTGTTTGTTTTTTGGCCTAACAATATCTCTAACAAATTGACCAAAATTCTCACCACCTTAAATATCTCCATAGCGAAAATCAATTACCAATTAACCACAAAATTCAAAATATAGAGGGACTATTGAATATAGTATGAATAGTAAAAAAATCAATCAAAACTCAAATTTAATTCAACTTTAACTCAACTCCACTATTGTATTTACAATAGTATCAATATAATTAAATAATATCAACTAATCATTCTTATACATCACATTAATTTTAATTCATTATTCATCCACTCACATAATTTTAACTAATCTCACTTCCAATCATTTTTCTCATACTTTACATTAAATCAACTTTAATTATTTTATTTAAATATTATTTTAATATATCCAATAACAATTAACCATACTATTTTTTTTTTAAATTAACTATAATTAATAAACAAATCAAATAAAAACTAGTTGAATCCATAAATATTTACTCATGCAAAGTTAGACAGTATTCTTTTTCCTTTTTCAATTTACAAAATCCATAATTAATAATCCCTGCCAAATAAAAAAGAAAAAAACACACGTCAATCTACTCACCGCATAGCCCCACCCACTTTGCCAACCCACCATAAATTGAAACCAACCCCTTCTCACATTTTCCCACACACACCCCTCGCTCGAAAAAAACAAAAACAAAAAAAAAAAGAAAAAGAAAAAGAAAAATGGCCCTTAAATCCATCCCTTTAATCATCGCAATCCTCTCGTTTCTGTTCGTGTCGGCCGCCGAGGTAGCCTCCGGCAGAGGTAGCCTCGTCGGCGGCTGGCAGCAGATCAAGGATTTGAAGGACCCGGAGGTGGTGAAGATGGCCAAGTTCGCGGTGGAGCAGCACAACAAGGAAGCGAGTACCAATCTGAGTTTCGTGGACGTCGTGAACGGATATTCTCAGGTGGTCTCGGGCATCAAGTACCGGCTGGTTCTCTCCGCCGTCGACGGCGGCGCCGGCGCCGGCGATCCTGGGAATTACACCGCGGTGGTGTGGAGCAAACCCTGGCAAAACTCCGCGAAGCTCCTTTCGTTCGAATGATGGATTTAGTTTGTTTTTAAGTCTGTAATCAGAATTTGTAATTGGGTATGAGACAATAAATATCTGGGATTTGCAGCAACTGTTAATTTTTGGATAAGTTTTGGTTCTGAGGAAGTTTATTTTGTCTTTGTTTTGTGGTTTTAACTTTTATCCAACTTTCATCTCGATCCTATCTTGTTTTATCTTATATAAAAAAAATGAATAATTGTTATAATAGTTATATTTTTAATATATTATCAAACTGTTACGAAGCATTATTCGATGGAGGAATCAACTATAAACAAAAAACAATTTAAATATAAAATACATAAATGAAACTTTTAGGAATCAACTATAAACAAAAAACAACTTAAATATAAAATACATAAATGAAACTTTTTGGGAAAGGTAAATATAAAACTAATAACTTCATGTGAGATAATCAACTATGCACAAAAACATAACCTGCTTGTCTAGTATAAAATTTAAAAATGTAAAAAGAAATTAAAGTAGACTGAAAAATAATTTTAAATAAAAAAATGAGAAATATTAAAATTTGTACAACTAAAATTGAAAAATAATTGTCACATTGTGACCAACCTGCTGTACGCAGGACGCCCATAAGATAAGGCCCATGAGGCCCATAGTGAAGAAGTACGGCCAAGCTGGCCAGGACGCCCAAAGATAAGGCCCACAGTGAACATAATGCAGCCAGACTGTTCATGCACTATCACAAATTTTGGCCCACAAACCCAGCAAATTAGACGTTGTCAACTAAAACGAAATTTGCACCGTGTACTGTAAATATAATTCTTTATTACATAAATGAAACCCAATCATAAATAACAGCAATTCAACAATATGAGCCTTTTTTATTTGCAAAACCACCATATGCCAATAAAATCATTAATTTACATATGTAATCAATTTTTAGAGTAATTAATAGAAAATTTATTAACTTTCAAAATCTAATCACGTGACTTTCTCTCTCTCTCCCCTCCCCCTCCTCCTCTTCTTCTTCTTCTGCAACTTTACGCTTAAATTTTTATCTTCTACTACAGTTAAAATTTTTATCTGTTGTTTTTTTTATCAGTCAAATACGGGCGACCCACGTTTGGATGAGCGCGGGATCGGCGGATCGCTTGATTGGCATACCCACTGGGAGTAAGGCGACCTTAATTCCCGATTGGCGACCACCAAACCGAGGAGGCGTGCTTGTTCTCCAACGGTCGGAGATAGCGGTTCGCCGGCGCTAACTCTCCAGTTAAGCTTGGGGAAGGCGGCACCAAACCGGCGCTACGGATTTTTTTACTTTAACTTTTTAATTGGGACTTTTTAGTTTAACCTAATTTTTCAACATTTTAGCATATTTCAGTCCAGCACGTTAAACATGACCTATTATGAAAGCAAATATCTGGACACATGAATATTGTCATATTGGTTAAGAGACGACTTCATAGTCCAGGTCTGTTGTCCCCGCTTGTCGGCTCCCAAATGCCGTTTCGAGAAATTCGAATGTATATTTTATGTATATGCGTGTCCTGATCTGTCACTGGATTAAACCACGAGAGTGTATATTTTATGTATCTTTTGAGATATTGTTGATTCACTTTATTTAAATTATTTCATATGTGGAATACATCAATTACTTGTTGATTTTCAAATTGATGATACTTGGATGTAGGAAATATACTTAATCTCATTTAGTCATATAATTATTTAATGAAATCACATGTAAATCTTCACAACATGTCATGTAATAAGTTCATTCATCTCAGAGTAGTAATTACAATAAAAAATGTATTATTTTTTCTAAATAGAATTCAAGTAGACGAGAAAAATTTATTTTCTATTTTTTAAATAAAGAATTTAACAAGTCAATTGAAGAAATATATTTATGAGTTTATGATAAATATGGGCAATCTCCATATAAAATAAGGCTAGAAAGTATATTAAATGATACGTTATTTTATAAAACAATATATCACATTTTTAAAAATCTATTTCCATTCGTTTCACTACGTGATTCATGTAATTTATACTAAATACTTAATAAAAAATATTTTTATGCTCTAGTTTTTTTTAATGTGTAGCATTAGTGGCATTCTTCGAGTCAAATTGAGTTGAATAAGATGTATTTGACCTCGTATTTATTTAATAGATAAGAATATTTGACTCGACTCATCTGATAATTTATAAATTAAAAGTTGAGTTGTGTTCACTTAATAGCTCAGTTCGAATAAAAACTTCACTTGAGAAAAATGTATGCCAGGTAGAAAAATGTATTCACTAAAGCAAATCACTCATTGACTCATCATATAAATAATATCTAATTGAAACATTTAAATATTATAATTCTTTTATATATATTCAAAGGAATTAACAACTAACTATTTTTTGGATATCTATTGAAAAGGGAAAAAAAATAAAATTGAAGGGTTGGAATTTGTATCTAATTTCCCCATTTAATATAGGAAATCAAAAAGATTTTTGTAACTTTATGCTTTGAAATAAAATGGGTGGTTGGAATTTATATCAACTTTCCTTGGATATACTTAAATAGATAAGTTTAAATTTATAAAATGTAATAACAGATCAGGTGAGTCACGATTAACATGATCAACTGATACAATTCAAAAACACCTTCCACTACTTTACCAGACATTTGACTCCTATATTTCTGGTTAAACAGTAATCCCGAAAGTCTAGTTTAAATCCAATCGGATAATCCGAAACCCCAAGTGCAAAGGTTGATACAAATCGAAACTGACGTCAAAAGCGCGCAATTGTCGAAGGAATTCCCGGGATTGTGCAAGTACCGAAAATAGGAGGCTGTTTGTCAAGTGGCGGTGGCGGCAGCAGCCGCGGCCGCGGGGCTCCGCCACCGGTGCGTCGTCCATCGGCGCAGCCGTCTCTGGTTCGGAAGCTTTCGGTGGCCGAACACAGCGATGGCGGCGCAGAGAACGCCAAAATGAAGGTCTTGTTCAAGGCGAAGCCGAAGACTCCTGCTGATTTGGTGCGGCAGACTCGCGATCTGCTCATCCTCGCAGACGGCGGTGTGCTCGACACTAAGGAGAGCAAGCGAGACGACAAGGTTGTTTTTCTAACGTTAATTGCTGCTTTTCAGCAGTTTAATGGTATTCTGTTGCTGAAAATTGTGGTGGAATTAGAATAATGGATTGAGAAAACAGAACTCCTGTGTGGTGTGTACTATGGTTCCCGCAATTTTTTATTTTTTATTTTATTTATATTTCATATGTATCTGGGCCTCTTTGTAATTGACAGTTGTGCTATTACATGGTATTAATATGGAGTATGGTGGTTATCACCACAATCTTCTGATTCTTATGGTGTCTGATTTTAGCAATAATATTATGTAGATGATGGAGTTGGGGAAGCTTATCCGAGAATTAAAACAAGTTCTTTATGGGGATAGTGAATCTGAGCCCGTGCCCGAAGCCTGCACGCAGTTGACACAGGAGTTTTTCAGAGAGAACACTCTTCGTCTGCTAATTATATGCCTTCCCAAGTTGAACTTAGAGGTAACTTTAGGATATTTCATGAACTTGATCCGTAGAAGTTTTAAGAATTCTTCTTCTTGGGCATATTCAGATTTACTTTTGAATTGAAGGGAATTGTGATGGTAAGAATAAATATTATGAATATTGTGAACTTATTGGTGTGACAGCTAGTTCTTTATATGAGAATGAAGAAATAATCTTGTTGACTAATAAGACGAGTGTTTGCAGACACGAAAAGATGCTACGCAGGTTGTTGCAAATCTGCAGAGGCAACAGGTTCAATCTAGGTTGATTGCTTGTGATTACTTGGAAAAGAACATGGACCTCATGGATATCTTGATATCTGGGTAAGGTAGCATGGAAGTCTTTGCATGAAGTTTAAATATAATGACTCATTAAGGAGGCAGAAATCTAAATTGGCACACAAATATCAAGTTATTCTTATTACAAGAGTTATGTATAAGTGTAGATATATAGCATCTGAAAGGTGAAATTGAGATTTGTTGGTATGAAAAATAATTTTACTGTTGTTGTAACTCTATGTCTCATCATGAAAGTTTTCAGTAGGTTTTAAGGTTTAAAGACTTCCGTCAGTCTAGATGATGACGGAGATAGGCTTAGTATGTTTTATCAATTGTCTTGTAGTTTGTAGAGTTATGGTCCATCAAATGGATGGGATTACTTTTTTGTGTGGATGTTATTATCTATTTCTTGAATTTCGATTGTTTTTTACTGTTACGTCTTGCTGAGGCTGGAAAGGTTGATGCTTTCTTGCTTTTCTGCATTCTTCTATGTTTTTCTGTTCTTTTTATTTTAAAAAGATGTTTTCTTTCAGAATATACTGACTTTAATTTTTCATTGCTGTTGGGATGTAGTTATGAGAATAACGAACTGGCATTACATTATGGTGCAATGTTGAGGGAATGCATACGCCACCAAAGTGTTGCAAGGTGAGCCAATAGTGAAAGGTTTCATGCTTCTTTAGATTTTTGTTGTTATCATAATTTGCAATAGAGATTCATATATGCATAGATCATTTTCCCCGTGTATGAAAACTAGATAATTTATGATGAGAAATCAGGGGACAGGAAATTTAATAGTGTTTGCCTTTGTCCTCCCTCCTACAGTAAGAATTAACTAATGTAGGTGTGTCATTGGTTGTAAATTACTGATATGAAGCATTGCCTCCTTATGCTGATAGATATGTCATGGCTGATATGTATGAAATTTTTATCTCTGTNTATGTACTGGAATCACAGCATATGAAGAAATTTTTCGATTATATACAACTTCCAAATTTTGACATTGCATCAGATGCAGCTGCCACATTCAAGGTTGTGTATTTTTCCCCCTTAGTCCTTTTTATTTTGCACTTTGTTGCTTGATCTTCATTTTGCTTCATTATCTGTGCTTTATAGTAGAAGAGTCTTTCTTTTGTTGTTGTTATTCGCGTTCTTGCTGGATCGCGAGTGTCTCCGCATTCAACCACTAACAGGATTCATGATTTTTTTATCCAGGAACTGTTGACCAGGCATAAGTCAACGGTAGCAGAATTTCTTTCCAAAAACTATGACTGGGTAAGAATTTTTCGCTGAGATGCCCTGCTAAACATCATGTTCTCGTCTATGCACTTTATCTTTAATAATAATTCCTGGTTATTACTAATCTTATTCCTGGCTTCCTCAACGAGCCATTTCTCGCCCTTTCTCTCACTGTGTTTCTAATTTACTTGTTACCTTTTTGTTGATAGTTCTTTGCAGATTATAACTCGAAGTTGCTGGAATCTGCTAATTACATCACCAGAAGGCAGGCTGTCAAGGTAACCCTTTTCCCGTTATCTCTATACATGAGGAACGCTTGATGCTGGACGATGCCCTATATAATATGATATATGAGAATTACAAGCAAAAATCCAAGTGGTTGAGATTTTTACTAACGGAAAAATTTCAGAATTCGTTATTTTGTTGTACTATCTTTCTACATTGTTTTCCATCTGTGCTGTGGACTATGTCTTCTGATTTTGTTATGTACCTCTTTTAGTTATTGGGAGACATCTTGCTCGACCGTTCAAATTCGGCTGTGATGACTCGATATGTTTGCTCAAGGGAAAACTTGAGGATCCTCATGAATCTTCTTCGGGTATGATTACCTTAAGAGGATTTAAGATTCAACCCCATTTCCTTGTTGCCTTTTGTGTGATGCACAGGAGTTTGATTATGAGAAGAATTAAGCTTGACGAAGGAATATTGTCTTGACATTGTTTAGAAAACTGTATTAAACAATAATTGAAAACTAAGATGAAAATGTGCGTTTCTTCATATATCTAATTCATTTGCCATGTTCTCTATCCCGGTTAAAATAATAGAAAATTAAGATGAAACTTTTTCTTGCGCCAGGAATCGAGCAAGAGTATTCAGATTGAAGCATTTCATGTTTTTAAGGTACGACTGTAGTTCCCAAAATCGAGCATCCATTTGAAACATTTTACGCACTTTGTACTCTGCTCTGAGCCTCTACCTAACTATATATATGCAGCTATTTGCGGCCTATCAGAACAAACCCCCAGATATCGTTAGTATTCTCATTGCTAACCGAAACAAGCTATTACGCCTCTTTGCTGATTTTAAAACCGAGAAAGGTGCGTGAGGAATATTCAGTATTCACGACATATCTCATATTTACTTAATCACGAGTTTGGGTTCCGTTTGGTACAGAGGATGAACAGTTTGAGGCTGATAAAGCGCAAGTAGTTAAAGAAATCGCGGCACTTGAGCCTAAAGAACGTGCATGAATCAAAGCTTTGATTTGGTTCATCGGCTCCGATGTAAAATCCTGTACCATTAAATCCTGGTTGTTATATTTATTTCCTTTTTTTTTTTTTTTATCTATTTCATGTAATTGTTGATGTTAAGGCTCGAAATGGTGAAAATTCCGACGAGAGAGAGCTTTGGAAAAGTGCTGGCCTCCATTTCATTGTTAAAAGATAACAATTCTGCACATGCGGGGAATAAAACATTCAAAATTGTTTTTTAACAAGAAATAAGAGAAATTTTTTACGTTTGTAGTGATGCATGAATTGCTACAGCAGGGGCGACCTTTCTTATGTTGCCGTATTTCATGTAAAATTTGTTGGAATGATTACGATCTGTGAAAATTAATTTCTCTAGCTATATCAATATAGATAATAATATTAAAGCCTTTGAAGTATAAAATTTACATAAAAATAATTTATTTATGTTATTGCAAAATATACATTTAACATTTACAATAAAAATAGTGCACATATTTATGTAGTAAATATTCAGAATTAAAAACAACACTATGCAGACTTTGTGACATAAATTTAACTTATAAATTATTTATTTTTTCCTTATATTTTGATACCATAAAATTATAATATATATAATTTTAGAAATTAATTGTTCAATTTTGTAATTGAATCGGCCATCTGATCATAGAACCCGCTTGAATACAATGGCTTGGCTCAGAGCATTTCTAATATTTAATGTTGTTATTAGATAAATTTTGACGAATGTCAAAATTTTAAATAGACTGTGAACCATGTAGGGCAAATGTTGAGTTTACAACTATTAAATTAAAAAATCATCTCCAATACACAATGTAGTCTAATTACAATATTATCTTCTTACCAAATATTAAAATTTTAATATAAATTAATAAAATTAATTAAATAATTAAATAGTTTGAAAAATTGTAATAATAATTCTCTCTCTTCTTTTTATTGGCTAGCTAGAGTGTGGCGGAAAATATAAATGAACCACATTCATTTCTACATTGTAGACATTAATTATGTCAACATCACCAACATTTATGCTCACATTGTACATTAGAGATTGAAAAGTTATGATATTAATAAATGTGTTGACGTGGAATATAATTTATCACTCCAACATTGAGTATTGGAGATTACTGGATTAAAAATAGTTATTATGATCTGTTTATCTGGAAAAATTAATAAGCAAATCTAAAATCCAATCTCATGATCTGTTGTTAGAATTGATGCCGTTGGATTATTTTGTCGGCCAAACGATCACAAATCACAGCTGTCGTCACACGTGTCATCAGATTCTTTTCTCCGATCCCTTCACCAATTGGACTTTGACAGTCCCACGCACACTCTCCTGTGGGTGATCAGATTTTTATGTCATCACTTTATGAAAATGAATATTATTTTTAGTTACATAAAAATGAATATTATTATTACCGCTATTTATGAATACCGCTAATTTGCACATCATTAAATATTTAAATCTATAGCTTTACCAATTGAATAAGAGATTTTATATGTACATCACTGATCTCATATCTTTATTCAGAAACACAATGACTTTTTGCCAAAAAAAAAAAAAACTAGCTTTTTAGTTTAAATAACTGTTTCACTTTTTTCAATCCACCAGAAGAATTGTTTGATAAATTAGCTTTTCCAGTAACTATTTTAAGCCTAACAGCTGAAAAGAAAAATGCTACTCAATGGAGCGTTTCGGATTGGCGGTATGAGAATAGAAATAACTGGCCACAATTGCCCTTCACTTTCAGCCGCAACAACAAAGAAATAAGCAACAGAGAATAGAAATAATTGTACTCATGGAACTTATACAAATTTAATGGTAAAAAGAAATTAAAGTTTATTTGGCCAATTTTTTTGTTGCATTATAGATGTCCTTTTAAACAAAAAATATGAATAATTTGCATTTTCTAAGTAATTTCGAATTTAATGTTAAAAGAAATTAAAGTTTATGAATGTCCTTTTAAGTAATTTTGCATGTTAACAGCTATTACATGCATAAAAAGGCTATGCTACCGTGACTGATTGTATCCCTAATGACATTATTGATATGAAGGAATGACATGAGAATGGAATGATCATTCCCTCACTCATTTCTTATCCCACGATTGATATATTTTTTGGAAATTAATGATCATTCTAATGGGAATGGCAAAACTCATCTCCATGGGATTAGTCATTCCATAATTAATGGAAGGTTTTCTCATTCCCATGTTGGTAGAATCAGTTTTTCAAAAAATAAAATTAACAAATAATAATAAAAAATAAATATATAATATATATTATAAATCACGATTAAAATATATTAAATAAAATTATTTTAAAAAATAAAATTCAAATAAAAAAATTGAAAACTTACTTTTACTCATTGTTTGATTAAATATATTAACTACTTATATAAAAATAAAACGTAAAAAAGCATTTATATATAATTTAGAAATATATTATTTTATTTTTATACATCATATATGTTATATATTTATTCATAAATTAAATTATAATATAAAAAATTATTTTCGACAACATATACTTATAGGGTTTACGTAATGATATATTTGTATTAATCAATATGTATATGAATACACAATTCAATAATTTATTATATTTATGAGCGTAGCAATACAAAAATTTATTTAATAAAATATAGTATATTTTCTTAAGAAATAAAATAATTTTATTATTATCCTAAATAAAAAACAACATTGATATAAATATTATTTTTTCTATAAAATAGTGATAAATAATTATGTCATTCCATTCAGGTCTTATTCCTTCTGCATACCAAACGCATCAATGACAAAACTTGTTTCATTCCTTTCCCATAATCGTTTTATTATTCAACTCATTCCAATCCTACCAAATTTCATTCCACATAAGTTATGTGACATTTGCCTATTTGAATGGAAACTTTAAACTCTCTCCCATGACCTAGAGTTTAGAACATATCCAATAAATCCATTGCCCAAAACCAACCAAATGCTCTGTCCTCACTCATCTATCAAACAAAAATTAATATTTACATTTTATAAAACAAAAAATCACCTCTTCCTCAATAAATCCGTCATTTTTATACCTCAGACTAGCTATTTTCTCTCTCCAGCATCAGCCATGAAAATTTCTCAAAACTGCTTATAATCAGATTCTGAGCTTACTCAAATTCAAGGCCTTGTTCGCCAGCGATTTGTATTTCAGCTCACCAGTCATGGTCTCAATCGAAGATTCTCGCTCCCACTCTCACTCCCATTCCAATCCCAACATCACCAGTCTATACTCCCAAACGTGGCCTTACTACTACTACACTCCGCCGCATGGCTCGCTCTTTGGGGCAGCCTAGGCCCATGCTAGGGTCTCCCCATATATTTGGGGCCCCATTTTTTTTTTTTCAATATTATGTATTTGTGATGAGTTTGGCCTATTTGCACATATGAAGTGACTCATGTGTAAATATAGACTTTGTCCATTATACAAACTAGTACGTAACTCGTGCGATGCACGGGATGTAAAATTTGGAAGAATAATATAACCTCACGTGCATTAGGATCGAAATTGAAATCATTAAAATACATAGGAACATTGTTGAATCATAAAAAGTTTGGTAACAATCATATATTATTAAAAACCTCCTTGTACACAACATTATGAGTTTGATTATTTGGTAACTCCTCATTATCACAAACTAATATTTTCAGAAGAGACAAATCCTAAAAATCAAACTAATATTTTTGGTGAACAAACTAATATTTTAGGATTGGTGAACAAACTAATATTTTAGGATTTCTAGGATTTGTCTCTTTTTGTTGAACAAACTAATATTTTAGGATTAGTTATATGAATAAGGCTACCTGTTTTTGGTGTTCTTTTTATTCATTTTCATTCAAACAATCCGATGACTTGTATAATGAAATCCGAATCTTAAGTCGAAATATTTAAAAAAAAGAGTTTTTAAAAATTGAAAAGTCAAGGCAATCAGTTCAGATTAGTTAATGGTCAAAGAATATTCACTCCTTGAAATAAAGACGTGTGCTATCATTAACCAAATATCCGGTTATTGATATAGAGTGGTTACCAAAAAATAGAATGTGATAAGGACGCTTCATGGAAATATCAATGGGATAAGGTCATCACAGATCGCTATACATCTTAACGATAAAAGCTCAGATGGAATGATTTATGATAATTATGTCGTAATTAATGAATTAATTAGATGTGTGAAAAGGACATAATTAATGACAAGTGTGAAAAGGACATAATTAATGAGAAGTGTGAAAAATACATAATTAATGAGAAGTGTGAAAGGGACATAATAAATGAGAAGTGTGAAAAAGACAAAAACTTACCGGTTTTAGAAAATATTTAATGCAAATCCGACATTGACCATAATTCGACCTACTATTTTGGATAAATGTTAATTCTTATTGTATAAGTATAGATGAAGGGGCTAATTAATGAATGGGCTAATGACAAAATATGTATTTTGTGTGGAAAATTGAGGCCCTAAATATTTCATTTGTTTTCTTATGATGTTTGGTTAGAACAATTGTGTGAGAATAAATATTTTTTGCAGTGATATGGTTTTATCTTCTTCTCCTTGTTGTTCTGATTACTGCTTGAATGTAAATTATTAAAGATCTTTGTAACTCATAAGTAATTTATCAATTCTAAGGTCTAGAAAAACAAGAAAAAATATTTTTTTTCAATTATTTATTTATTTATTTAATAGTCTTTTTTAATTAGATTTTTTTCTTCTATAATTCTATCTGCAAATAGCCTAATTACCATACAAGTTCAAATCGAGAGATTCGAAAAGGACAAAATTGTTTAGGGTCTCCGAATTTCTGGAGACGGTCCTGCTCCGCCCCTGTCCTTCTCCAGAATCAGCCAATCGATGGGCCAGTCCATGCGCACGGTGCGGTCCAACATCTTCGGTGCCCACGACTTCGGCCCCATCGCCGAGAAGTCGCCCAATGTCTCCGAAAACCTCACCGACTTGGTCATCGACCTCCGCCTCGGCGAGCTTGCCAGCAAAGCGTCTCGCAACTCGAAGGGCCCCTCGTCCTCCGATATCGACGGTATATTCGACATCTCCACCGCCTTCAGCGACTTCTCCGCTTGCTCGAGCGACATATCCGACAAGCTCTAGCGCCTGGCTAACTTCCCCGTTCCCGGCCCGAGCAAGGTTGTTGTTGTAAATATTTTTACTGGAGTAGAATCAAAAGATTCGAACATCAAGTCGTGTCTCTCGAGGAAGGTTAGCCAGATTATTATGCACTTTTATTCAAAAACAAATAAAAGAAATAAAATTCTTAAACATACTAATTTAGAGATTGGTTTTGATTTTAATTATCAACTACTACGAAAATTCAAATAAAACAATAGAAATAGTACGTGACAATGAAGAACAAGCAAGCTTTAAGAAGCTATGGAGTCGGGGATATCCGTTTTGGTTCGAATTGCAATTAGTGAGCAAGTGATTGTTCGGTTAAGTGATTTGAATAACCTGCTCGTTCAAGTACTCATCCTCAGTAACTCTTCGTAACAAGAGAACAAACTTGAACGACAAATTAACAAGTCATTTAACACTTAGACAATACAGTTACGAACAAGCCTAGCTTATACGAGCCTATTTCGACCGACTCCTCCCCTTTCGGTTTTAAGAGTCGATTAATATAGACTAGAGGGTGGTTAACCGACTAATCAAATAGAATCACCAACATCATGCACGAATAAATCAAATTCAATGAAACAATTGGGAGTTGAAGTGTCACCCTTCAACAATTCTCAATATTTAAGAACGATAATTGAAAAACCCTTATAAAAGATCAACTCGCATAAGAAGAACAACCAACGAACACCACAATCACAATCGAAATCAAAGCATCTTCCCCTATTCCCTAGCATATGGATTTAGCTACTCATGATCAATTCAGCACAAACAATCTCACAAATCAAAACGAATATATTCATGGATTAAAGGAATAGAAAGTCTTACGTTTAAACCGAAATTGAGAGTTGAATACGATAAACAAGATTAATCCAAAAATGATAGCAAAATCCGAGTTCCAATCCTTGTTCTACGTTGAAAATTATAGAGAGAAATATGAAAAAGTGAGTAAAGAAGAGAGGGGTAGGATTTCTCGTTTCTGGGCGAGAAAAGATAATCTGATCGAAGCCCGATCTCATATATATACTAGCAGGGGTACGCGGCGTGGAAGGCTCGTGCGCGGCGTGAAAGATCCCGAGTGTTGCGGCGTGGCATGTGGCACGGGCGCGAAAGGACCAAGTGCCACGGCGTGGAGAGAGCAGACCTGGGCGAGGGCTTCACGGCGCGGAGAGTGTCGCGCGCGCGGAGGGAGCAAATCTGGACGTGGGCTTCGCGGCGCGGAAAGTGTCGCACGCGCGGAGGGGTGGTGTGTCGCGGCGTGCTGGCTGCCGCGGCGCAGGGACTTGGGACGGTTCTCTGAAGGACCTCGTGGCAGGCATCGCGGCGCGGAGCGGCCACGGAGCCTGGGGCTGGTGCTTGAATTGCTTGCGCTACCTCACATTTCGGAGTCGTTCGGGCTCGTCTGGTATCGGAATTCGATTATGCTTTTTCATGTGTATTACTGTATTACCAACGAAATGCTCTCTTTAATCATGTTCACTCAGTCCATTTATCATGGAAAGTAAATCCTCCCGAACCTTTCAACCTGCACACCAACGACAACGAAAAACCAGAAAATGCCCGAAAAACACAAGAAAGACCAAAATAGAGCAAACCCGAAATAAACTACAAAACGAACAAAAAATCAACTAAAAGACCTGATATGGGGGAAAAAGAAAGGCAAAATGACAACGAAAAATGCAACAAAAATGAGACAAACAGTTGCGAGCTTGGAACCCGAGCGAGGTTGCAAGCTCGGAGCCCAATAACCTTGTGCCGGATTTCTGCTGAGGGAGACGTTCTCCACAGAGATAATCGAAATCATCTCGCCGGAGGACCTCCAGCCTACGGTAAAGCTCTGCGTTGACGGCCTTCAATCGCCTTCGGTCGCCGTTGAAAGGTCCGCGGTGGCCAAGTTGCGCCTGTTGGCCAAAAACTGGATAGACAACCGGGTCCTAATTGGGGAATCTGGCGCCGTCTCTGTCCTGTTGGAAATTTGGCTCAATCCAATTACCTATCTCGGGCCAAGAAAGTCTCGGCTCAATCCCGCTGGGCTTGGCCCTTACCCACTTACCTAGCAGGATTAATTCGGACCCTTAGTCCTTGTTTGTTTTCTGGGATTAGGCAGGATATTCCGCTTTATCCTGACTTAATCCCATGTTTGGTTACTAGGATTCCGGCCCTGGATGAAGTGCTCGGCCCGGGACAAAAGCTGCTTTATCCCATGAAATTGGGATAATTCCATCCCATCTTTTTGGTGGGATTAAACCAATCATGGGAAGCGTAAAGTCCAATTTGCCCTCATTTATATCATTTTCGGACCACTTTGGCCCTCTCTACTACACAAATTACTGCCCTGCCAATATATAATCAAAATTTTGGTCTTCCATCCTCATAACGCAGCTCGACATTTTACGAACCCTAGCCCCAAGAACAGATATTTCGATTCCAGCTTCATTTTCGTCGTGAAGGATCGATCTGGGGTACCTAGGTGACATTTTCGGTGCATCTGCGGAACCCGTACCCATCTCCGACCTTGAGAACAGTACTTTTTCTGTTCTGATTTTCTTTTCACTCTACTGTGGCTCATCTCCGTACCCATCTCCGGGGCTGCCGTTCGTTGACCACCACCGAGCCGCGACTTACCGAGGGTGCCGGGTTCAAGGGCGATCTGAGCCGACTTCGTGTCCCTCTTTGTCGATCGTTTGGTCAAAAGGGGGTTTTCGTTCCTTTTCCTTTTATTTCCTAGTTTTCCAGCATTTTCTTTGTATTTTTCCACTTTATCATTGCTGACCACTAAGACTTAACTCTGTGTTTCATTTTCATTTTCCCGTTTATCATTCCTAGTTTCATTTTTCCCGTTCATCTTGTGAGATAATGCGGGAATGCCTACTTTGATTTCAGTTATAGGGTTGACTTTGTTTCTATGTTTAAATTGGGTTAGGATCAGGCATTCATAGTTTTGAATTGGGGTCTCTGGTGTTTTTGCTTGGCTGAAGTAATATTTGATAGTTCTGTATGTGTTTGATTCTTTTAGAACCTGTTGATTGGATTCATGTGGGGATTGTGTTCTTTTTTAGTAATAACTTGTGAAATATGCTGCTAAAGTATATGCTCGTAATTGAAATTGATTTTAGAAAGTGAGGGCATAGCTCATCCTGCAAGTTGCAAGAGGTTCTTGAATGGTAGTGATGATTTTTGAGCTTAGTGCTACTGAGCACCACAGTTATGTTATCTCGTTGTGTTGTCCTCTTCATACACATGTGGCTACTGATGTATTATTTGTTTTGTCACACGATATTGGGCATATAGAGCAGTATGAATAAATTGAGAAGCAAATTTTAATGCTTTCTTTAGAGTAATAAATACTAATACAGTGT
>BKCP01007181.1:53324-66663 GCA_008636005.1 Striga asiatica | reverse complement strand
AAAAAAAAAAAAAAAAAAAAAGAACCTAAGAATCTGAGCAACAAATACCTTAAACTTATTTTTTAGATTATCAAGTTCCCCTATCCCCGGAGTTAATAACCGGCCCTACACAATTTAAGAAATAGCTCAATAATCCAATGGTGCTTCGAAATATGTTGCAGACAGAGGCAGGAAAGATGCTGAAGACGATCAATCAGATTATTCTGCTCTGATCGATGGTCAAGTGAAGGTATTCCTCTTCTATTTCTTTTTGCAACTGCATGGATGCGAAAATGCAAAAATAAGTTTATAATTAGACGTCCGAATAACCATAATCCTCAACTGAAGAGAATCAAGCCATAGCAAATGTTTGATTAGTGTCTTCAACTGAAGAGAATCAAGCCATAGCAAATGTTTGATTAGTGTCTTCGTACTGAGCCTTCAACTTTTGTGCATGGGATGTATTTGGTGCTTAGGGATTATGGTCAGTTCCTCTTAGTGCATTTATTGTCATTTCATATTTTAATTGCATTGGATGTATCCGGTGCTCAGGTATTATGGCTAGCATGATTCAAGTTCCTGTGATGGCATTTATTGTCATTTTAATTGATTAAACAACTTAAAACAGACTGTCTCTATGGAAGTTGAACAAGCTATTATAAGGTTACGGTAGGGCTTTTAAGTGAAGAAAAATTGCCTATGAATTGTCGTATCTTCCAACATGGAAAATCGAAAGCAATTAGGATGGTTATGTTGTAAATAGGATGTTATTCCACTATTTGGATCCCACCCTAAGGGTGAAGATGCAAAGAAGTATATAAATAGGATCGCAAGAACTCTGACAATGGACTCTGTCCATTCTTGTTGCCGATAAATTATGTTATGGAAACAAAACTATTTGGGTTCTATTTAGCGACAGTGATGTTAAACTCATGAAGGATTATGTTTGGGACAAGCATAGTGTCCATACCATGTTTTCACAAAAAAGAAAAGAATAATTTTTCAATTTCGAAGGCGATAACGAGCGAAATTGAAAAATATTCTTTCTTTGAAAAGAGGATATGGACACCATGCTTGTCCCAAACATAATCCTTCATGAGTTTAACATCACCGGACCTTCAGATGAAACTCAAATAGTTCTGTTTCCATAAAATCATTTATCGGCAGCATGTCATCCCATGGTTTGTCCATTGTCAGAGTTCTTGCAATCTCATTTGTATACTTTTTTGCATCTTCACTCTTAGGGTGGGATCCAAATAGTGGAATACCATCTTGTTTCCAACATAACTATCCCAATTGCTTTCGATTTTTCAATGCTGGAATATACGACAATTCATAGGCAATTTTTCTACACTTAAAAGTTTTGTCCTTCTCTTTCATAAATCGTAATCTTATAATAGTTTGTTCAGCTTCCATAGAGGCAGTCTGTTTCAAATTGTTTAATTGATTAAAATCTAAAATGACAATAAATGTCATCACAGGAACTTGAATCATGCTGCCATAATCGCTAAGCAGCAGATACATCCAATACAATTAAAATATGAAATGACAATAAATGCAATAAGAAGAACTCAAACATGCTGGTCATAATCCCTCAAGCACAAGATATATCGCATGCACAAAAGTTGAATGTTCAATACAAATAAACTAATCAAATGTTTGTTATGACTTAATTCTATTCAATTGAAGATTATGGTTATTTGGATTATTCAAACGTCTAATTATAAACTTATTTTGTATTTTCACATCCATGCAGTTGCAAAAGAAAATGGAGGAGGAATACCTTCACTTGACCATCGATCACAGAATAATCTGATTGATCGTCTTCAACAACGAAGATTGGTCGCTGAGATTCTATTAGTATACCCAAAACGGGCAAGAATCCGACCAAGAAGAAAAGAAAACATAGTTTCTATTTGGTGGAAAAATAAGAGAGGAAACAAGATCTAAAAGCAAAAGAAAACATAGTTTCTATTTGTTGGAAAAATTAGTGCGTATCCTGTGCGATGCATGAATAAATAATATTAAATAATAATTATAAATTATTGATGGGGGTAAACAATATTAACTAATAATTAAAAATTAAATATGAGAGAACAATATTAACTAATAATAATAAATTAAAATGTAGAGTTAATATGTGTCATAATTTATCGTATATCAGTTGTTAACAATATAAAATTATCTTGTAAAAAATAACATAAAAAAATGTATGTTTAAATTATTAAAAACACAAAATACTATATAACGCATGTAAACTATTTAAAATTTTATATATCATTATTGAAAGATGTGAAGTCACCGAAAATTTTTCAAAAATATTTTGTAAAGAAAACATGTCCTTAGTTGCTAGGTTATTTGCTTGTAGTTGCTAGGTTAGTTGACTTTAGTTGCTAGGAAAGTTGTCTATTGCTGCTAGCTTAGTTTTCTGATGCTGCTTGGTTAGTTGTCTAATGCTGCTAGGTTAGTTGTCTGATGCTGCTATCTAATTGCATATTTACTTCTTTTATTATGCATGTTCAGTTTATTTTTCCTCCATATTTTCTTATAATTGTTCACTCTGTTTAATTTTATGTATAAATAGGGTTATAAATCCAAGCTTCTTAGCAAGGTTATGTGCTTGCCTACTGATGTGGTTGATGTTATAACCTTGCTTGAAGATGCCCCCCATAAAGTGAACGAAGATTTAAATTATAAGAAGATACAACAAGCAACGGAAAATCTTATTTCTTTCAGTCCCGATGTACCTCAATCTTCTCAGAAGAAAGATTCTTTTGAAGATAGTGAAGAAACAGCTGCTTTCTGGAATGATCCAGAAACAATTGCAGCTATTGAGAAGATTGAGCGTGCGATTGGGAAGAGAGCTGCATACAAAGAGAAGACAGGAGATGATGATGTTCCCAGTTTTTCAATGGGATGGGGGTTGTCCTCCCAGTCCCAAGAGAGTGACAGAGGTTGGGAGGACATTCTAAATGTTTCAAGGCAGTTTTCAACAGATAACAGAGATGATGATGATGGTTCTAACCCCCAACCGTCTATTGAGCCAGAGATCATAGAGAACCAACCTCTCTCTCTCTTTATGGCTGAGAAACAGAAGCAGAAGAAAGAGAGAGAGACACTTGAAAAAGAAAAAGTGAAAGAGTGAGAATCAGAAAGAGAAACAGAGAGAGAAGATGTTTCAACTTATGTTTTGTTCCCAAGTTAATAGTCCTCCATATTTCGGATTAACGTGACACATTAGTCGACTAGTATATTTACTGAATTTGACCTTATGTTGGAGTTCCTACGGCAATGACATTCAACTTGATCTGTTTTAATTTGCTTTGTAGTGCATGCTCTGAACAAGCTTCCTTACTGTAAGCTTGATTCAAGGTCTGTTGGCATTAGGGAGGGGGTTCTATTCTTGACTTACAGCAGCCTCAGTGCATATTCCGAGAAGGGCCATTCACGATTACAGCAGCTTGTACAATGGTGTGGTAGACAATTTGACGGACTAATTGTATTTGACGAAGTAGGTTATTTTGAAATTAATGTCTCTTAAGACTTCTATTATGACAAGACTTAAATATGATATAGATGATTGGTGCCCTCTGCAAGGAACAATTCTAAAACATTTTATTATTTGTATTGTAGTGTCATAAAGCAAAAAATCGTGTTCTCAAGTCGGGAGGGTAACCGACAAAGACAGGAAAAGCCATGCTTGATATTCAGGTTACCTGTTCTCTTTAAGCGTCACCTCTGTTACTACCATATTAGTATATTTAAGTTTCCTGAATCATTTGTTTGTTGTATTTTCTTTGTTGCTATGTCTGTGGTAACACTATCAATTTCGCCGTCTAGGAATACTAGATAATTTTTGTCTCTGAATTTTTTTTATTTTTTTTTTTTGGTATAGGTATGTACTGAAATCAGAGCATATGAAGAAATTTTTCGATTATATACAACTTCCAAATTTTGACATTGCTTCAGATGCAGCTGCCAAATTTTCCCCCTTAATCTCCTTTTCATTCTGCAATTTGTTGCTTGATCTTCTTTTTGCTTCATTATCTGTGCTTTATAATAGATTATAATAGAAGTCTTTCTTTTTGACTCATTGTTATTCGCGTTCTTGCTGGATTACGTAGTGTCTCCCCGTTCAATCACTAACAGGATTCATGCTTTTTTTTTTTCAGGAACTGTTGACCAGGCATAAGTCAACGGTAGCAGAATTTCTTTCCAAAAACTATGAATGGGTTAGAAATTTTCTCTTAGATGCCTTGCTAAACATTATGTTCTCGTCTATGCACTTTATCTTTAGAACAAACCCCCAGATATCGTTAGGGCGTGTTTGTTAGCCTAGAAGAGATTAGATAATTTTAATCTTTGGACACAAGATTGGGGTGTAGAGATAAATACGAACACGTGTTTGTTACGTGTGATTGAAGCAACACGAGATTATTTTAATATCCTGTGTTATGCGTTTGTCGTCCTAGATGGTAAATCGGACTAGAAGCACAATTACAAATTAGATATATTCTGCATCTTTTCATTACTGTGTGCGAGATTCTCAACGATCATATTGACTTCCATATTCACAAGTAGGAATGACAAATACATCACAGTAGGAATGACAAAAAATTGAACAAATTGGTCAACACCCCTGTTTCATTTTTCAATGTTCAATGTTGTGCCCTAGAAATGACAAATACATCACAGTAAACACAAAATTCCTTCAAATGATGCACAAAATGAAACTGGTTACCGTGTTGCCAGAAAGAAGAGTTATACTTACGAAAATTACGGGCCCTTTTTCACACAGCAGCTGAAAAAAATAACGAACGGTAAATAAAAAATAAAAGAAAAAAAATATTATCAATACCCCAATGCACAAATCAGACTTCAGCAATGGCCACCGCACGGAAGAAAATAATGAAGTAAATAAGATACTCTCATCCGTGTCTCGACCTACCTTCTCTTTTACGGGCGGAGAATGGGGAGAAAAACCTTATTGCAAGATCTGATACAGTGAAGTCAATTATTGCCGTCAAGTTTATTTTTGTTGGTAGTTGGTGGTATGTGGTACGTATGTAAATTTGGCTTGGACTGAGGTTAATTGCGTCTGAAAATGTTACTTTTAGGGCCATTGTAGGCATTTCCACACATAAAGAACTGTGCAGATGGTACTCAATCATACCCCCTAGGCCCAGACCCATTAGTCCCCGTAAAGCGCGATAAAACCACTGTGCATCGCGGGCCTGATCTAGTCCAGCGGGCCGTAATCTTGTAAAACAAACTACCGATTATGGGCAGATTATGACTTCAATGATGTCTCTTCTAGGCTAACAAACACGCTCTTAGTATTCTCATTGCTAACCGAAACAAGCTATTACGTCTCTTTGCTGATTTTAAAACCGAGAAAGGTGCGTGAGGAATAATATTCAGTATTCAACATATCTCATATTTACCTAATCACGAGTTTGGGTTCCGTTTGTTGCAGAGGATGAACAGTTTGAGGCTGATAAAGCGCAAGTAGTTAAAGAAAGGGTTAATTGCAAATAAAATCTTAACCTTTTGTCTAATTGCAAATAAAACTCAACTTTTTCAATTTGACAAAAAAAATACCAAACAAAGAATAAATGTTGCAATTGTGTCTCAATCACCTTCCGCCATCGTCGGACCGCCACCCGCCGCCGGCCAACTTCGCCGAATGTTGAAAATTTTTACATGATCTTGTAGCTCTCTTCCGTGCCGACAACATATCCGAGTTTTACGAAAAAATTTAGGCAATAAGGCTTCCAATTTTTCGATCAAAGCTCGTAGATCTACAAATTTTCTCCGGCGTTCTTTCGTAAATTCCTGGTGACTCGCTTTGACCCACGTGAATCCGAAGGTACCTTTGAACTCCTCTCGCAAAGCCGCATCTAGTGACGTCCACCTTCGCCGGACCGGTGACTTTTTCCAGTGACGACTTTTCCGGTCATCTCCTTATCGTCGGAATTTTTTCGTGAAACTCGGATATGTCGTCGGCACGGAGGAGAGCTACAAGATCATGTAAAAATTTTCAACATTCGGCGAAGTTGGCCGGTGATGGCGGAAGGTTATTGAGACACAATTGCAACACTTATTAAAGATTTGATAATTTTTTGTCAAATTAAAAAAATTAAGTTTTATTTGCAATTAGACAAAAAGTTAAGATTTTATTTGCAATAAACCTCGCGGCACTTGAGCCTAAAGAACGTGCATGAATCAAAGCTTTGATTTGGTTCATCGGCTCCGATGTAAAATCCTGTACCATTAAATCCTGGTTGTTATATTTATTTCCTTTTTTTTTTTTTTTATCTATTTCATGTAATTGTTGATGTTAAGGCTCGAAATGGTGAAAATTCCGACGAGAGAGAGCTTTGGAAAAGTGCTGGCCTCCATTTCATTGTTAAAAGATAACAATTCTGCACATGCGGGGAATAAAACATTCAAAATTGTTTTTCAACAAGAAATAAGAGAAATTTTTTACGTTTGTAGTGATGCATGAATTGCTACAGCAGGGGCGACCTTTCTTATGTTGCCGTATTTCATGTAAAATTTGTTGGAATGATACAAAAGAACTTTTAACTCAATTAATGATGAATTTTAAATTAATTTTCAAAATTGATTTAGGGCTTTTAGAGTCCATGGCGAGACGAACAAAGTGAGGTATGACTTGTCGATTTCTGAAAATTGATACCTCTAAAATCGATCCACGAAGATAGTAGGAGCACTTGTGTGTAGAAAAAATTTCAATTCAAGTTTTTTGATAATCAAGATATCCGATTTTCGATTGGGAGGTGTCATTTGAATAGGGGTGAGCATGGGTCGGTACGGTTCGGAGATTGATAAATCTCCAGAACCGTCTATCAATCTCCGAACCGTACCGAAGTTCGGAGATCACTAAAATTCGATCTCCAGAACCGTACCAAAAATTCGGTTCGGTCGGGTTTGGAAATTTTTATTTTCGGTTCGGTTCGGTTCGATTTTCGGGACTATCGGAACGGTTCGTTTGGTTTGGTTCGGTTCGGATATTCGGAGATTTCTTATCATTTTTTAAATTTTGAATGACCACTTAGTTATATTTTAGTTTTTAATCCAACATTCATCAATATTTCATCATACGAAAGATTTTATTTTTAAATAAACTTTAGAACTAACCCTAAATTTTAGTTATGACTAAATTCAACTAATATTGAAAATTTAAAATTCAAACAAAATATAATACAGTTTTATATTAAAGTAATATTTATTTAACCTTCCATACCATATTAGTTATAAGATAAACTAAGGCTAAGTATCGACAAATTTAAGTAAAGCTTAATTTTTTTTTTTAAATGTTTAACCTCTCATTCCATTTTATTTTATTTTTTAAACGTGAGAAATTCAATTGTATATCAAGTATTACTAAACATGAAATGTAAGTGAATTTTAATTGTTATTACTGTATTTTTTTTTGCATTTTAAAATTCTCAAATTATATAAGATCAAAGTTGATATAAAATATATTAATAACACACATCTATTTTTATAATTTGGTTTTTAATTTAGGTTCTTCGGTTCGGTTCGGTACGGTGCGGTTCGGTTCGGTTTTCGGTACGGATATTTATGAAATCTCCAGAACCGTACCAATTATTTTTTCGGTCCGGTTCGGTTCGGTTCGGAGAAAGTCAAACGGTCAACAGATATTTTTCGGTTCGGAGTGATTTGGGTTCGGTTTTCGAAACGGTTCGGAATTCTCCGAGTCCATGCTCAGCCCTACATTTGAAAGCTTGTAGGACGAGTTTTCTATCGAAATAAATCTTTTGAAAATCTAACGGTCGGATTTTGGTTAGTAGCCTAAGAAAAACTAACTATTGATCAGTAATTTTCTAAATACTGATCAAATCCGAACGTCGGATTTTCATAAGATTTGCGTTGGATTTTTTTAAAAAAAAAAGTCCCTAAATTACTTATAATATTTTTCCTTTATATTTTGGATACCATAAAATTATAATATTTTAGAAATTAATTGTTCAATTTTGTAATTGATTCGGTCATCTGATCACAGAACCGGCTTGAGTACAATGGCTTGACTTAATTTTTGTTACTGGATTAAAAACAGTTATTATGATCTGTTTATCTGGATAAATTAATAAGCAAATCTAAAATCCAGTCTCATGATCTGTGGTTAGAATGGTGCCGCCGTTGGATTATTTTGTCGGCCAAACGATCACAAATCACAGCTGTCGTCACACGTGTCATCAGATTCTTTTCTCCGACCACTTCACCAATTGGACCTTGACAGTCTATGTCCCACGCCCACTCTTCTGATATATTGTTTCAAATATTTTAATATTTCAATTTGATTTCACACGTCTGAATAACAATAAATTGTTTAGTGTGTGTGGTCAGTTTTTATGTCATCACTTTATAAATAATTTGATAGCCATCAAATCAAATGAATATTATTTTTAGTTACATAAAAATGTATTATTATTACCGCTAATTTGTACATCATTAAATATTTAAATCTATAGCTTTACCAATTGAACAAGAGATTTTATATGTACATACTGATCTCATATCTTTATTCAGAAACACAATTATGATAGCATTTTAAGAATATAGTGTCATGAAACATGTTATAACTAATATATTGATAATGTAATTATATCATTAACATATATTTTCAATAAAACCTGAAAATGTAAACTTATAATTAAACACGCTATATTTTTCAGGGTACATTCTTAAAAGGAAAATATTGTAAAAGAAAAAAAATAAAACTAAAAACGAAGCGATCATCGAGGGCCACTAATTTATATCTGCATAAAAAAGGCTATGCTACCGTGACCGACTGTATCCCAAGTTCCGTGACCGTGAGTTTAGAACATATCTGATAAACCCATTGCCCAAAACCAACCAAATGCCCTGCCCTCACTCATCTTCTATCAAACAAAAAATAATAATATTTACTTTTTATATATAAAAAATAAAAAATCATCTCCTCCTCAATAAATCCGCCATTTTTATACCTCAGACGAACTATTTTCTCTCTCCAGCGTCGGCCATGAAAATTTCTCGAAACTGCTTATAATCAGATTCTGAGCGCCTCCTCTTACTCAAATTCAAGGCCCTGTTCGCCAGCGGTTTGTATTTCAGCTCACCAGTCATGGTCTCAATCGAAGATTCTCGCTCTCACTCCCACTCCCACTCCAATCCCAACATTACCAGTCCATACTCCCAAAATCGGCCTTACTACTACTACACTCCGCCGCCGTCCTCCGCCAGAATCAGCCGATCGATGGGACGGTCCATGCGCACGGTGCGGTCCAACATCTTCGGCGCCCACGACTCCGGGCCCATCGCCGAGAAGTCGCCCAACGTCTCCGAGAACCTCACAGACTCGGTCATCGACCTCCGCCTCGATGAGCTAGCCAGCAAATCGTCTCGCAACTCGAAGAGCCCCTCGTCCTCCGACCTCGACGGTATACTCGACATCTCCACAGCCTTCAGCGACTTCTCCGCCTGCTCGAGCGACATATCCGGCGAGCTCCAGCGCCTGGCCAACCTCCCCGTTCCCGGCCCGAGCGAGGTTGCGAGCTCGGAGCCCGAGATCGAACCTTGTGCCGGATTCCTGCAGAGGGAGACGTTCTCCACGGAGATAATCGAAATCATCTCGCCGGAGGACCTCCAGCCTACGGTGAAGCTCTGCGTCGACGGCCTTCAATCGCCGTCGGTCGCCGTTAAAAGGTCCGCAGCGGCCAAGCTGCGCCTGCTGGCCAAAAACCGGGCAGACAACCGTGCCCTAATCGGGGAATCCGGCGCCGTCCCCGCCCTCATCCCTCTCCTCCGCTCCTCGGACCCCATGACCCAGGAGCACGCAGTCACAGCCCTCCTCAACCTCTCCCTCCACGAGGGCAACAAGAGCGTGATTACACACGCCGGCGGAATCAAATCCCTTATCTACGTCCTGAAAACAGGCACCGAGACCTCCAAGCAGAATGCGGCTTGTGCTCTGCTCAGCCTTGCCCTGGTCGAAGAGTACAAGCTCTCGATTGGGGCCTCTGGCGCCATACCCCCGCTTGTGGCCCTACTGATAAACGGGTCCAACAGAGGCAAAAAGGATGCCCTCACGACCCTCTACAAGCTGTGCTCCGTGAATCTGAACAAGGAACGGGCGGTTAGTGCTGGTGCTGTTCGGCCACTTGTGGGGCTAGTGGGGGAGCAGGGGACGGGGCTGGCAGAGAAGGCCATGGTGGTTCTGAGTAGTCTGGCGGGGATTGAGATGGGGCGGGAGGCTGTGGTAGAGGAAGGTGGGATTGTGGCCTTAGTGGAGGCAATCGAGGATGGCAGTGAAAAGGGGAAGGAGTTTGCGGTTTTGACTCTGTTGCAGTTGTGTGCAGAGAGCGTGACGAACAGGGGATTGTTCATCAGGGAAGGGGGGATTCCTCCATTGGTGGCTTTGTCCCAAACCGGGACAGCTAAAGCTAAGCATAAGGTTATTTTTCGAAAATATTTTGTGTGTGATTGCTCCTTTCATTTGTTATTTAATTGAATTTGGTGTATACGTTTTTCAATGCATCTTGTGAGGGAATGCGGGAATGCCTACTTTGATTTCCTATGTTTAAATTGGGTTAGCGTCAGGCATTCGTAATTTTTGAATTGGGGTCTTCGATGATTTTGCTTGGCTGAAGTAATTTAATAGTTCTGTAGGTGTTTGATTCTTTTAGAACATGTTAATTTGGTTCATGTGGGGATTGCGTTTTATTTTTAGTAATAACTTGTGAAAATATGCTGCTAAAGTATGTTGGTAATTGAAATTGATTTGAGAACATGAGGGAAGTTGCAAGAGGTTCTTGAATCACGGTGATGATATTTGAGCTTAGTGCTACTGAGCACCACAGTTTTGTTATCTCGGTAGTCTGTATCATGCTGTCTATATTATTGGTGTTGTTCTCTTCATACACAGGTGGCTACAGGCTACTGATGTATTATTTGTTTCGTCACACGATATTGAGCATATAGAGCAGTATGAATAAATTCAGAAGCAAAATTTTAATGCTTTATTTAGAGTGATAAATACTTATAATGTGTTGTTTTTATCATGGTGTTTGGCATGAAAAATGGAATGGTTAGGCATACACTTTTCCTATTTATTAAAACATAAATTAAATATGGCATTTTCCGGTGGTTAGTTCAATGAGCAATTCTTTGTTGGGCCTTNAGAGAAATATACAAGTTCTCCAAATTCCATGAGTTTAGAAAAATGAGCATATGATGGTCTCGGCCTTTGAGAAGGAAAAAAAAAAAAAAAAAAAAAACACTTGAAAAGTACTTAGAAGATCTTCTATCTAGTAAAAGAAGCTAACCTATTATTAGTTGTGGTTTGGCTGAATGATTTTTCAATTAGGAAGTTAAATCCCCGGGTTTGCTGACTGCTACTGGTGTTTGTATCTATTGATAATTTGGAATTTTCACCCTTGGTTTTGTTGTGGCGAAGTCCAAAATTAGTTGTGGTTTGAAGGATTTTTCATCCTTGGTTTAGCTATTTGTTTGGTTCAGACAATGTAAAAGGAAAATTAGATTGTCTATATTCTATCTTGTGTATGTTTTTTGCTTTGCTCAACATGTTTTTTATCAACCTTTTTTTTTTTACGGTTTTCGCGTTTTCTTGAAGTCACGAATTTCAAATACTGCCATTCAACACATGTTTTCGTTATTAATTGTTTTTTACAATTTTGCATTTTCTTCGAGTCATGAATTTTGAATACGGCCACTCAACTCAACACATGGTTTTGTTTCAACTAAATGATAGCATCCTTGAGACGGACTCTTTTAGCTGGCCAACTTGCAAGACAGAGGTTGTGAGGAGATAAGGATGTCTAGAATCTTTAATTTAATTATTTGTTTCCTTCTAATTTTGGGTCTAATTTTGTTTATATGGTATGTAAATTAACTTAAATTTTGGATGACATAGACAAAAATATAGAAAAGTAATGGAATTAACTCCAATGCAAGGAGACTAGATCTCTACTTGAGCCTAAAATAGACTAAAAGATAGACCAGGTCTCATTTTTTGTTGCCACATCAGTATGACCCAGTCCAATTGTATTTGTATTGGAGTATATATTTTACTCAAGGATAGACCAGGTCTCATTTTTTGTTACCACATCAGACAATCCAATTGTATTTGTATTGGAGTATATATTTTTTTAGATTGAGTATATTTCCTACAATTGTATTTGTATTGGAGTATATATTTTTTTAGATTGAATATATTTCCTACGTGGCATGTATATTTTTTTGAAAGAACCCATTGTGGATGCTCTTATTATGATTATTAGTGGTATTATAGATTTGTTAGGAAACTTATTTATTTATTACTTTGTTAGTAGACTATTGTCTTGTTGCACAAGTTAGTATTAGGATTTTAAGAGTCTTATTTAAAGTACTCCTCCTTTTTTGTGTTATGCAATTGAATTTTGCAGTGTTTTAAATACCGTACCGTAATCATACCGGGCAAGCCAACAATATGCGGTTCAACCGGTTTTACCGTTTATTTTATTGGTTTCAATAAATACTAAATTAATTTGTTATTATAATATAAATAACGTACAAAATAAACTTTAATTAATACTAAGAATAATTAATATCTAATAATAATGTAAACATATTAAAATTATGTGTAGAATTCTTATTTTATATAAATAAACTAATAAAAATAAATTTAAAATATTTAACCAAAAATGGCATAAATCGGTATTTTGGTTGGTATTTTTGGTATGAAACCGGTATAAATCTGTATTTTGGCCAAAACAGTATTTAAAGTGTAACCGTCCTGGTCGGACTACCGATAATACCGGCCGGTATGGTATTTAAAACATTCAATTTTGAATGAAATAAGATTTGATATCATATTTAGGTGCTTTTGAGATTACTATCTCATTAATATCTTCTCGTACATTACCTACATAGTGTGAATTTAATGAAGCTTAGAATTCACAACCTACACCAGATAAGATAACCAAGTTTAGTTTAGTAAATACAGGATTTCCTTTTTAAACATTTTTTTTCCAGTTGTTTCTTCACTTGTTTCTCTCTCCTTTGCCATTTCTTGTTATTATTGCCTGCCTTAGCTGGAAAGGCAGTCATGTCGCGTCCTGCTACTTGGATGGGTCATTTTCTGTATTTTTTTTTGTCTTTTTTGCACGGTTATGTTACAATTTACATATCCTCTTTTGGTCACAACTCTTGAGAAATAGTGTTGGCAAGGTTGGAGTTGGAGCTAGAATAGAATTTCAGTGGGGGGAGCAACATGAAAAATTTAACTAAATAAAGAATAAGATAAACTATTAAATGAATCCTCGTTAAGAAA
>BKCP01007181.1:9609-38990 GCA_008636005.1 Striga asiatica | reverse complement strand
ATACCATTATTTTTTGCAAAGCAGATTTTCACCATTCTCATCTCATTCTGAATATGCTTGAGAGTTATGGTGCAGCTTCTAGGCAGGTAGTTATTCATGAAAAATCCTCTATTTTCTTCTCAAAAAACACTTCTTTAGGAGTTTTTTCAGATATTACAACTATTCTTCATGGTATTAATCATGTCTCAACAGCAAAATACCAGGTCTCCCTCGGAGAATTAGTAGGATCAGGAGAGAAATTTTTAAGTTTGTGAGTGAAGCAGTTCATAACAGAATCTCAAAATGGAAAAATGCTTTCTTGAGTGAGGCAAAGAAGGAGGTTCTCATTAAGTCTGTTGTGGGTTTTATGCCTATTTACATTAAGTCATGTTTTAAACTTCATTTCTCCGTGTGTGATGACATATGTAGAGAATCTGCTCAGTTATGGTGGAGGGAAAAAGAGCGTCGGCGGAACAAAATTCACTTGGATGAGTAGGAGAAACTAATTACACCTAAGAAATGAGGGGGGTTGGGGTTTAGAGATTTAAGGGCCTTTAATGAAGCTCTTATAGTCACGCAGCTGCGGAGAGTCCTAACTAAGCCTAACTTGCTTATGAGTAAAGTCATAAAAGATAGATACTTTAGGAATGAGAATCTCATGGTTGTGAAACCTAAAAATAGGGATTCTTGGCTCTGGAAAAGTTGGCTAGGGTCTTTGGGGTTGGGTGTTAAGTTCCAAATAGGGGATGGCAGAGCAGTAAGTGTCTGGGATTCTCCAAGGATCCCAAGTATGCCCCCTTCCAAGCCTTCTTGTCATTTTCTCACTGATAATGGTAAATTAGGCATAGTTAGCTAGTGAACTTATTAACCAAGGCACTCAAGATTGGGATAGAGAGTTGATTCTGCAATTCTTTGACCCTTTAACTGGTCAGGCTATTCTTAGGGTCCCTTGAAGTCACATAGGGTTGAAAGATAAACTTGTGTGGAACGAGAACATGTTTGGTGTCTTCTCAGTCAAGTCTTCTTATGTGACTATTTTGAAACATGTAAAAAAAGATATTGATCTAGCCGGTTCTAGCAACAACCACAACCAAATTTAGAGGATATAGCAATTCACTTGGAAGCTGCCCATCCTAAGCAAGATAAAAAACTTCCTCTGTAGGAGTTGGTATGCATTTGTTGGCACTAACCTGCAGTTGAGAAGGAGAGGGGACAAGAGGATGTTTGGTGTGAGGTTTGTGGGGAGGGGGATGAGTACTTAGACCACATAATTTTTAGATGCCAGAAGGCATTAAATTGCTAGAAACTAGTTGGGGTGAGTTGATCTAAGCTGGATAAGGAGGGAATAGGTTTTAGAGAGTGGTGGTTGGATTCGATGATGATAAATGCCTCAAAGATAGGATAAGTCTTTCAACCTATCTTCTTTGGTTGCTTTGAAAAACTAAAAATTATTAGGTTTTTTTTAGAAAAAATGGGTTAGGGAGGATAAGACAGTGGAGTGTGCTAAGGGGGATTGGCTAGAGTTTTTAGCAGCCAAAAACTCTAGCCAATGGTATAAGCCTCTTTGACTATGGGCCTTTGCCAAGACCCAGCCGTTGGCTTACCAACTACCGTACCAATCGGTGACACGTATCGGAGACTGAAGCTCTTTATAGCATTGTAAGGTTTGCTGGGTTCCCACGCGCATAGGTTCAAGACAGTGGTGTTCACAGAGGGTGGAGATGGTGACCATGAGCTCTCACACTGGTTTTGCTAGATTGGTGGGGCTGAGTTGGTTGCTTATAGAGGTGCTGAGAAGCTGCAAGAGAGAGTTGTATCTAGGGACTTATTTAAGAGTTCAGTGGAGGCTACTTTTGTAACTTTAAGGTGGGCAATGGAGGATGCAGTGCATAGAAGTTGGAAGGATGTTTGTTTTAGTGTGGATGACAAAAGAATTGTGGACAATCTTGTTAGCAAAAAGCTTTATGGTGAGTTTCTAGAATTGTAGTCGAGGACATTTATTCTTTGTTGTCAATGTTTGATTGTTGTATTTTTTTTCTTTGGATTGTAGTAGTCTTGCTAGTTGTGATTTGTTAGCTAAAATGACTATTGAAGGGAATCGCTTATTTCCTGCTGTTAATTGCTCAGTGTTGGAGTAGCTAGGTGGTGTTTGTACCTAGTTGGGTGCTCGCATATTAAAACATATATATATATATATACATATATATAATTACTAGATAATAAAATTTAATAAAACCTATTTAATTTTACCTATGTGGCAATTTAACAATTTTTCCTCCAAAAACCGTTACATTTTGATGTATTTAATCTTTCATTTAATAATTAAATAATTAATACTCATCACTTCAAAATTACAAATCATTTTAAACTTTTGATTAATGACAATTGACCATATAATGTGTTGACCGTATAATGTGATTAGATGTTATTATTGTTGTTACATATTTTTTTTTAAAATAAAAATATATTTGAAATTCCTAAATAAATAATAAATAATTCACAAATAAAAGACGTACCAAAATATACATTACATCCAATCAGATAAACGCAATTTAAAAAAAAAAATATTCCAACTTTTTTAATTGTAAATTTGGTCTGCAAAAAAGTGAAAGAAAAATAATTAATCATTATATGTACAGACTCACATAATTTATTTATATCTGTGCAAATGCACATGTCGAATACTAGTTGTATTTGATTTTTGAGATTTTTTAAGTTCCTATGTTTGTGGTTGTAAAAAAATAAAAGAAAAAAAAAATCCCGATTTTCTTTCTTGCACCCCTCAACTAACTCTCTAAATACTTTGGACTCAAGATTTCCCTCCAAATAAAAAACCCCCCAAAACCCTCCATTCTGATTAAAACCCAAAACCCTAACCTACAGCACACTTCAATATGTTCCCAACACTCAACGACAATGTATCACTCTGTAAGAAGAGCATTTTGTAAACAGCAAGAGTCAATTTTCTCATATAAAAAATGTTAATATTATCAAGAATGAAATCACTTCTCAATCTCAGCTCATCTCTCTCCACTACAACCGCTGCAGTACCTTTTTGCCTCCACTTGCACTCGCAGAGCTCCATAGTTCTCCCAGCAACCCGGAAGCTTAAATCCTTAAAGAAACCTAATTATCTCTCTGCTGCGGCTGTGATTAATTCTGTCGCTAATCGCTCAAATCCACCTATTTTGGGCCAGAGCCGTGGCTTGTGCACCGAGGACGTGGCCTCCGGCGAGATTCACGTCATTGTGGGACCCATGTTCGCCGGGAAGACAACCGCTCTTCTGAAGAGAATGAAGGCTGAGAGCAGTAATGGCAGGTTAGATGGATTGCTGTATTGAACATTCTATTTTTCTTTTCCTTTTCCCCTTTATTTATTTATTTTTTTTTGTTTGCTTGTTCGTTAGTGTGACTGTTAATGCAGCATTTTTTATGAAATGTCTTGATTAGTCAAGTGTGATAATTCTATTATTATAATCATTCTGCCCATGTTGAGAAGGCTGTTGTAGAATATAAATTGCTTCCGCACAAAGATATCGATTTTGATTGCTGTTGGATCTTGAGAGTGCTAGAAGTAAAGTTTGCACATGGACATGCTATCTTTAATTTGCATTTGGGCTATTGATAAGTTGGATATCTATTTCCTTGGCTGCAAGAGTTGGATGTTGTTATGAGTTTTATATTCTATGGATCGAGACTTCCCCAGATTCCAGGGCTACCCCGTGAAGAACTCCTGCCATCTGGATATGGACCAAACGTTATAGGATCTTGTTTCATAGGGAGAATTAAAGAAGCTGTTGCAATATTGTGCTGCACTGGTGTGCAAGAACTTTATTAGACCTGTTTACTACTCTTGCCAGAAACGTTTTAAGAATGCATTACAAAACTGGCAGAAGAATTCACTGTCAAATGTTGGCTACCGTAATTTTTCCCAATGAGTATAAGATAAAGCTTTTTTTTTTTTCTTGTTTGTAAAATCAGGGGATTTTGATTCATCCTACATTCTTGCAGTGAAAGATGCTGACGATGCTCCGGACTTTGTTCTATGTAGTGGTTCCACCCACCATTGTATTATGTAACTCAGCAATCTTGACACTATTTTATCTATTATAACATGCAGATGAACTCTTGTTTGCAAGCAGTTATGAAGCTGCAGTGAGGTGTTTCTGTTAATGGCACATGTTTGATCATTTCTAGACAACCAGATGCTTCTTTTTTGATAAATGTTGAATGATCGTTAGCTTGGATACAAATTAAGTAGTTTGTGATTGTTTCTATGAGCTATATGCCGGTTATCACTTAAAGCCTTGAGTTCAGATTGTTGGCTTGTATTTCAAATTTGCCAGCTTTGACAAGCATGTTTGATTTGGCTTGAAGGGACTTTCGTCCTCTCTCTCCCTTTATCTGGAAGTTGAAAACTTCATTGTTTTCTTTGCTTTGAATTTTTAAAATCGATCAATAACAACTTATGATTTTGCAGAAATGTGGCAATAATTAAATCGAACAAGGATGCTAGGTACGGTTTGGACTCTATTGTGACGCACGATGGGGAAAAGCTTCCCTGCCTACCATTAGCAGATTTGTCGTCATTCCAAGAACTGCTGGGTGCTGAAGAGTATGCTAAGGTATTGATCTCGACTGTGATTCGTTTATTTGTTCGTTGATGTATGTGCTTATATTTTCTTCCGGCTTTATGACAGCTACAAGTGATTGGTATTGATGAAGCTCAGTTTTTCGGAGATTTGCATGATTTCTGCTGCAAAGCTTCTGATCGTGATGGCAAGACTGTAATAGTTGCTGGTTTGGACGGTGATTATTTGAGGTACCATTTCACTTTCGTTTTTCTTTGTTTTTTTAAGTTCTTGCTTGATATTGTTTCACTTGGATTAGATGGTGTTTGATTGTGNTCAACTGTATTAGTAGGTGTTGGACTGTATGCTGCTTATAAACTCATGTAAATAATGTTAATAAGATATTCAACAGCTAATAAGCTCTTTAAAGTATATTCTGTTTTTTTTGACTCAAATTCAGTTTTTGAGTTGTTTTCATTGTAAACATCTTATATTGCCGATTTATGCAGGAGGAGCTTTGGTTCGGTACTCGACTTAATCCCTATTGCTGATTCTGTTACTAAGTTAAATGCGAAATGTGAAGTATGTGGTAAACGTGCTTTCTTTACTTTGAGAAAGACGGACGAGATGAAAACGGAAGTTATTGGTGGGGCTGACGTGTACATGCCCGTGTGCCGAAAACACTACGTAAGTGGACAAGTGGTTAAAGAGGCTAAGAAAGCAGTCATTGGGTCTAAGAGCATGCAGATTAGTTCGGTTTTGTAGGTTTTATTGACTGCTTTGCTTTTATCATGGGATGATTGAGGAGAATATGCCCTTTTTTCTCGGATTTAATTGGAATATCGGCAAGTAGCGAGATGTTTTGTGATTATAGGTGATCGATCATATTTGTATAAGATTCTGGATTTAACCGTGTTGTGTATTATTTATTATAGTATTTATGCTTGACTGAATTCGAGTGTCCGTTGCTTTTCTTCGTAACTAGTATATAGTTTATGCCTCTATGGACTATGGGGCTACAATGATCGAAAGGATAGATTAAATTGGTGAACTACAAATTTTAAAATATCTAAATCAAATTTTATTATTTATTTCTTTTTATATATAATAGTTTAAAATTAATTATATGCATACTTCAGCGTCATTCTAAAATTTACAATTTAAAATTATTTACCAATTTTATAGTACTCCAAATTATATCGTGATATAATTTCATTCTGAAAGCTGCCAGGTACATTACATTTCATTCTGAAATAGAAAAAAAAATTGCTTGAAATGTGAAGGATTCATATTGACATAGCTGCCAGGTACCTGACAAGTAGATCATAAAAAAGACAGTGCGAGTTGCTTTCATTGAGAGACGAACTCAAGACCTCCCGCTTACTAAACGGGTGCTCTAACCAACTGAGCTATGAAAGCTTGATATCAATTAATTCTATTCTTTATAAATTCTTAATCTTATCGTGACTGTAATAAAACATTTTCCTTCAATCTTTATAGTTTATTTTCCATGGTTCAAAAGTTTAGAGCTATCCATAACCATTTCGTCAGTTTTGGCCGGTTCCACTTGAATGCAATTCTCACGTAAAGATTTGGAGCACATACAAACAATAAAAGTTTAACCCTTATTTTAGAATATGCCAAGTAGAGATAGTAGAATCGTATGTTTTGAAATTCGATTTGTCACAATTTTATGCTTTGGATGGATACATAATTAGACTCGAGTGCAATATCGAACGTCAATTAATTATGGCTATTGTCATAATATAACAAATATTTTTCTTTAATGAAACAAGCATCATTTATTCCATTTCATATTTTTCTGCTACAGTCACTCAATAAGCACAATGTACAGTTAATATATACATGTATTGCTCAACATAATCAGCAATTGTACAGAATGGAAAGGCTAGGCTTGAATTAGAAATTAACAATTTTTAACTTTTTGTCTTAAATAACTTTTATTTTATTACTTATTGTTTGATTAGAAATTAACAATTTTTGTCACTGTCAATTAAAGTTGTAAGGTTCATGAGAAACTAACAAGTAACAACATATCTTGTAATAAAGCTAGTATATGTTAAGAGAGTTATGGTATGCATTTGTTTTGTTTTGTNGGAGAAGCTATAGCTTGATGAACAACAATAGTGGTAACAAACTGAGGCCTTCTGCAAATATTTCCATGATTTGAAATACCAAAACATGCCAAATTAGAAATATCCAAGACAGCTTCTAAGGCCTACAAAACAAGTCACAAAACATCAAGCTGCAGTAAGAAGCTCTTGATCAGCTACACACAAACACAACACACTAAATTTATATAATCTCTTTTCACAAGCGAAAAAATCTCGATTCTCGACAATTTTCCTACAGACCGTGCTGCAAGATTCCTCTTATTTTACAATAAGATTCATCACATTCCTTCCACCCGCCGTTCGTTCGAGTTCTTTCTTGTAAGGCTTGAGCAATTTCACCAATGACTTGTACATTTCTCTCAAATAATCACATTCCTGAATATATATATATATAAATAAATAAATAATTAATAAGATCGATGAAATAAATCATATCTAAAATCATCGATACATAATATTATAACAATAGTATACGGTTTACCTTTGTCGCGCGCAAGACATTCTGAATTACATAGTTTCCAAAATGATCTTTTGCTAGTTGAAAGGGTGTTTGGGGATCCCTCAACAGTTCGTTAACAACATCGAGCAACCCAACTTCCGAGCACATCATGCATTTTTCAACTACATTTGAGCCGACTTTGTTTCGAGCTAATATAATATGCTTTCCTCTTAACACACACAATATTCTAGAGGTCACATCCGTGTTTTTCAGATCCAATACTTTCTGCACCACATAATTCCTATAGAAAAAGATAAATTAAAACAAAATCACAACAATAGGTTCGAGTTATATACGGTTAATTAAAAGTTTGTACTAATTAATTAGTACCCGTATGGATCGATCGATAGATATTCCGAGGCATCTGCAATATCATTGAGAAGTTTTGACCTTTGTCTTCCTGTGATGGTGTCGATGCATTCGTTTAACGATCTGCACCCGATTTTGTGCGTGGCCAATTCTCGACAATGAACTATTGTTCTCTCATAGAGTATCTAAAAGATTTTACATGATGTGACAAACATTGTAATAACAACTAAGGAAAATTAAATTTGCATTATGATATAATTATAGAATTTTGTACCTCATTAGGTTCATGACCGAAAAGCATGAAGCATTGTTGGATCACTTTCCTTGCCGTATTATCGGTCATCAAATCAAAGAATCTTGTCGAAAGAATTCGAGTCAAGATAAAGGCGTGGCGCGACTTCTTGACCTTGTTGATGAGTTTGACTATCGATTTGACTCTGTCGAAATATAACAAACAACAACTCATTAACTAGCCAAACCATAAGTTAATGAATATTTTATATTTCAAACTATAAAAATCGAAACTTATAAAATCGAATAATTAATCACCCTTGTTCAAGGAATGCGGCCTCGACGAAAAATTCACTCCCGAGCAAGATAGTGTTCATTAGTAAGTCCAAGTGAATGTCGTTGCATGCATCGACGAGCATTTTGAAAACGGGGAATTTCTTCTCGTCGTTTATTAGGGTAAAAACGAGTTCTTGGAGAGAGTTTATAAGATTCTCTTTCTCCTCACATTGTTCGCCTCTTAGAATGGTTCGAATTCGCGATATGTCGAATTCGTAGTCCGACCATTCTCGACTCCAATTATTGTTCTCGATTCCCGTGAATTGGTAACCGAGCGCAGGTGGGCCCGCAAAACGATCGTGCTCGTGATTCTGATTTTGTGTATTCCAAACAGAGTTGCTGCTTGTTTCAAAGCTATCTTCTACAAAAATAAACATAATACGTAAAAATTAGAATAAACATCATCAATACTGTTTTATAATTCTATATTTGCTACATATATAAACGAGATAAACACAAGACATTATTATATTACCTTCATGAGTGAAAAAGCAATAACCCCATATACTTTTACGATCACAAACAGAGTTTGGAGATAACCATTGTGTCCGAGCAGAGGAATTTGGAGGCAGAGACCATTGAATGTTCTCGGATTTGATATCGTTCTCTCTCAATCCTAGGTTTTGCAAAGGTTTAACAATAATGTCTTCATAATAAGGACCGAAAACTTCAGCAGGGTTATACCCAATAGAAGCTGAACTCTCCATGAAAAGTCAAAAAGAAAAAGAACAGTTACAGGTCAATTTTAATTGTTACAATGTGGTTTCGAGTTAAGGTTGTTTGTGTTGGCATATATTTTGATGTTACCTGATGAATTTGGAAGTTATTTGGAGTAGGATTAGGAAATAGAACGATGTGATGTGATGTTTGCCTAGTAAGAACAGAATTAGGAGTTTCCTTGTATATGTTTTGGTTATGGTAACAGACTTTATTTAAATATGGTATGGGGACATAAATAATTAAATATAAGGGGATAGAGTCGGCGTGGGAAACTCCAAGTCCGACCCGACTCATCAAGTGTTGTATATAATAATATATAAATATTCACTTTAGGAAAAATAGTTTTAATTTACGCTTATTATAAATATGTAGTCGTGTATTTATTTCGGTTTGGAACATTTTATTTGTCTAGAGTTGTCTTAACAATTATTTCAGTGCGCCCATAATAAACACGCGAAGAAGAGGAGTTAAATCGAATCCACTAGTGGCTTTGTAAAGCTGAGAGCTCAAAGATAATTTTGGGAAATTTTCTCTTGTATTTCTTCAAAATGAAAATTACAGAACAAATGAAAGCGAAGCTCAGTTTAAGTACGTGAGCTTAAGGCCATAATGATCAATACAGAGTGGTCACATCACCTAAGAGCGGAATTAATAAAACTAATCAAAACAAAATGAAAAAAAGAAAACGCCCCTTTACAAGTAACATGCGACTTAAAAATAGGCAACAGAAAATAAACCTAAAACAGAAATACGAGACCAACATGCACAGTTAAAACATGAAAATATCACTCTCCCAACACCCAACCCCATTCTTCAAGAGGCTTAGTAAATGTGTCAGCAGGTTGGAGAGAAGAGGAAATGTGGTGTGGCAAGATGAAGCCCTCTTTGAATTTGTTCCTCACAACATGGCAGTCTATATCTAAATGCTTGGTCCTCTCATGGAAGACCGAGTTGGCAGTTATGTGTAAAGCTGCTTTGTTGTCACACCACAAAGGAATGGGAAGTGAGGCTTGTAAGTGTAAATCTCCAGCTACCCCAACAATCCATTGCAACTCACAGACTGTTGTAGCCATGGCCCTATACTCAGCTTCCGCAGAAGACTTAGACACTGTCTTCTGCTTCTTAGTCTTCCAAGAGATCAATGCCTCACCCAAGAAAATGCAATAACCAGTGATGGATTTCCCTGTAATGGTACAGGTTCCCCAGTCAGCATCACAAAAGGCTTGAAGTGAGCTGTGTGATTTTCTAGGATAATAAAAACCAAGTGTGCAGCTGCCTTTCAAATATTTCACCAAGTGCAGTGCTGCTAACCAATGACTTTCCAAGGGTGCCTTAATGTGTTGACTGAGTTGTTGGATAGCATAGGATGCATCAGGCCTAGATAAATTCAAGTACAAAAGTCTTTCCACCAGCCTTCTGTAAGGTTCAGGGTCAACCATAGGAGAGTCTTGATGAGTGGAGAGATTGAGACCTTGTGGAAATGGAGTAACAGTGGCCTTGCAATCTTGCAGTCCAAAATCCTTTACCAAGTCTAGAATGTACTTCCTCTGACTGAGATGAAAACCTTGATTAACTTGAACAATTTCCAGACCAAGAAAATATTTTGCAAGGCCAAGGTCCTTAATAGTAAAAGGCTTGTCCAAATAAGACTTGAGATGCTGTATATCATCAGTAAAAGTTCCAGTGATGAGAACATCATCCACATAGATGATAAGTGCCAAGAATCCTGAAGAAGAGTGTTTCACAAATAAGCAATGATCGTGTGTAGATTGTTGAAATCCATATGCAATCAGTTTTTGTTTTAGAATTCCAAGTTTCATTGCCTAGAGGCTTGTTTTAATCCATAGAGACTTCTTTGCAAAAGACAGACCTCCCCTTGCCTAGCTTTCTGATATCCTTGAGGTGGTAACATGTAGACTTCTTCCTCAGGAAAGCCATGAAGGAATGCATTGTTGATGTCTATATGGTGCAAGTTCCAACCATTTTGCACAGCTAGGGCAATTAAGAGTCTTACAGTCACCAATTTTTCCACAGAGGAGTAGCTCTCTCTGAAATCAACTCCTTCAACTTGCAAGTATCCCTTTACTACTAGCCTTGCTTTATATTTGTCAATGGATCCATCTGGATTTCTTTTAATCTTATAAACCCATTTTGATCCAATTGCCTTTTTGCCATGTGGTAGCTTGGTGAGTGTCCAGGTATGATTCAGTTCCAAGGCCTCCTATTCTTTTTGCATAGCTGAAACCCATTTAGGATTTTTTGCAGCCTGACCATAGAACAAAGGCTCACTTTCTGTCTTCTCAACTTCTATCATGAATAATGCATGTTGCTTCTGAAATGATTCATCATGACTAGTGTGAGTCACATAGTTTTGGAGCCAAGCTGGTGGTTTTCTTATTCTCTTCACTTCAATTTCTTGTGTGGCAGGGTTAACCTTTCCAGTTGAAAGGTCTTCCTCATTGGTGTAAGAAGTTTCTGATGTGTTGTCAAGTGCATTGTCTTCCTCAGTATCATCAAAGGATTTTGGCAAAACTGTTGGTGAAATATTTTCAAAATTTCCTTATGAAATGGAAAGACATGCTCATAAAAGGTAACATCCCTTGAGATAAAAACAATCTCTTCCTTTAAGTCATGCAGTCTGTGGCCTTTAACTCCATCCACATTCCCCAGGTAAACACAGGCTTGTGCCATATTACCAAATTTCTTCCTCTTTGGATCATGTCTGTGAGCATACACCAACCATCCAAACACTTTAAATTTCTCATAATCTGGTTGCTTACTATATAGCATCTCATATGGTGTTTTCCATCCCAAAACAGCACTTGGCAAAGAGTTTAGGATATGCACAGCAGTGAGGAGGGTATAAGGCCAAAATTTCTTATCCAAATGTGACTGAAAAAGTAAAGACCTTGCAATTTCAAGAATAGTTCTATGTCTTCTTTCAACAATGCCATTCTGCTGAGGAGTGTAAGGGCAAGTTCTTTGATGTATGATCCCCTTTTCTTTGAATAGATTTTGCACTTCATTTCCTAAAAATTCTGTCCCATTGTCAGTTCTGATCTGCTTCACAAGCTTTCCAAACTGAACCCTTATCAATTTAAGAAAATGTTTCAAATTGAGGTATGTCTCTGACTTATATTTCATGAGAAATATCCAAGTTCCCCTTGTTTTGTCATCCACTATTGTCAACATGTAAGAAACATTTGTAATGGATTCATCATGGCAAGGTCCCTAGACAGCAATATGTATTAGGTCAAACATGTTCTCTGCCCTTGTTGTGTGAGAGGAAAGGTAGTATGCTTTGCCTTGCTCTGTGACATGTGTCACAAGGTTTGACTTTCTGTCCACTACATAGCACCTTTAGGAAATCAATATGTTTCAAACAAGATATGGAACTATACCCCAGCCTTTTGTGCCATAATTCCAATTTTTGAACTTCAGTGTTGGTTTCCTTGACTTGATTTATCATACAATGCTTTCCTTTAATGATATAAAAACCTCCAAGAACCACACCCTTTGCCAATGATCTCTTCTTTTCAAGGTCCTGTAGCCAACATCCCTGTTCATCAAAGGTACACATCAACCTTTTTTCTTCTGTGAGCTGACCAATGGACAGTAAGTTGTACTTAAATTCAGGCACTATCAACACATTTTTCAGCATAATCTCTTCATTCAGTTTCACATTTCCAACCCTTGTCACCTTGATTTTAGCCCCATTAGGCAAGTAAACTGTAATAGGAATATGCATATTGCTGTAGCTTTCCACCAAATCAGAATTACAGCAAATGTGCCTACTAGCTCCACTATCTATAATCCAGCTAGTCTCCTCTATGTTTTCCAACAAAGAAAATCCAAAGTGGTTGATGTTACCTGAAAAGTCAGTGTGATGTGTATAAGAAGATGAATCTCCACCTTTGTTGACCAGCCATGTACTTTGCAATTTCCTTTTGTAATAGTGAGCTAATATCACCAAATGGACTGCTATTCTGTTGTTTCTCCCCATCAGTCTCACTTGACTTATTACTCATGCTTTGATCATCTACCATATTAGCAAGCTGGCCAGACCTTTGATTCTTCAAATCTTTATACCACTCAGGATATCCATTTAGTTTACAGCATCCTTGAACATCATGCCCATTGTAGCCACAGTGCTCACAGAATAGCTTTGGTCTTTCCTCTTTGGAAAGCCTAGGTTGACCTCTGCCCCTTCCTAGACTATTGTAATTCTGTCCAAATGAACCTCTACCAGCAGCACCTCTCCCAAAGTTTCCAATTCCACCAGATCCTCTTCCAAAATTTCCCACATTTGGTCCTCCTCTTCCATATCCTCCTTTTACCAACATAACTGAACTGTCCATGCCTTCTATGCTTGAGTTGTAAACAGTTTTTTGTTTTTCAACCTTCAAAATCATGGAATAAGCTTTGTTTATGGTAGGTAAGGGTTCCATCAACAATATTTGGTTCTTAACTGGTTCATAGACATCATTTATCCCCATTAAAAACTCCATAACCTTGCTTTCCGAATCATTATCACTATATGCCTTTTCAGCACCGCAATTGCACTCAGGCAGAGCCACCAAACAAGCATATTCATCCCAAAGGCATTTCAACTTCGTGTAGTAAGTTGTGACAGTGAGGTTACCTTGAGCAAAATTCGAAATCTCCTTCTTTAGTTGATATTTCAAGGTCTATTGCTCTCTCCATACCTCTCGGCCAGCTCATCCCACAGCTGCTTTGAACTCTTCACACATGAAGGCTTCTACAATTTCTTTCGAGATTGAGTTCAATATCCATGACATCACCATGAACTATACCTTTTGGTATTGCTCGTAATCCTCTGAATTCAGATCTGGAATTATGACCGTATCGTAGATGAAACCTAGTTTGGATTTTGCTCCGAGAGCTAACTTCATTGCACGACTCCAGTTAAGGTAGTTAGATCCATTGAGCGGATTGCTCACCAACACCATTCCTGGATGATCTGAACCGTGAAGTTGAAGTGGATCTGAATCACGTGTGTATCTTGAGATCGTTATATCTCGTCATCCTTTTCCGTCGCCATTGCGCGCCATTGATCACTTGCTCGTGATACCATGTAAAGCTGAGAGCTCAAAGATAATTTTGGGAAATCTTGTCTTGTATTTCTTCAAAATGAAAATTACAGAACAAATGCAAGCGAGGCTCAATTTAAGTACGTGACAGAGTGGGCACGTCACCTAAGAGCGGAATTAATAAAACTACTCAAAACAAAATAAAAAGAAGAAAACACGCCTTTACAAGTAACAGACGACTTAAAAATAGGCAACAAAAAATAAACTTAAAACAAAAATACAAGACCAACATGCACAGTTAAAACATGAAAATACCACTATCCCAATAGACTTTCTTATGTTTTTGTTACAAGACATGTTTTAATACACCACTTTTAATTCCATAGTACCATAGTAAAACTGATAAATCGTATCTTATTAAGTTTAGAAAGATCACTAATCTAGAAAAGTGATAAATAATACATTTTTTTAAACATTGAAATGTCAAACGAATATCTACCCATATTTATAAGTTTTAATATATACAAATTAAATNCTAGAATGAGTGAACTGCGTGAACGACAATAGATACACGGAAATTTACAGCAATGACAAGTCAAAAACCCCAAATCCCAAAAGTAAATACTTAAAAATATGAGGACACAACACAGCAGGTAGAAACTCCATGATGACCTTCAATTTTCAATACATCTACAGAATGAACAAACCACCCTCCCCAGTTGCTCTCTGTTGCACTTAAAAACCTTACGAGATGTAAATCACACACTAACTCAAGAGGGTAACCATCAGAAGCTTTACTTTACAAATTCCTCATTTATTAAACAACAATCACAACATTCATCTCCACGCAGAACACGTCGACAGAGCCCGATTCTTCCACCCGAGATACAGCGCCCCATTCCCCTCCGCCAACCCGTAATTCGAACTATACTCCTTCAACATCTCCCCAACCACGCCCCTCACCGTGGGGCTCACCTGCACCTGATCGAAACCCGCCATCATAAACCTCATCCTCCATTTCCCAAAAACCTCGTGCCTCTCCACCCGCTCAGCCCCCTCGCACGCAATGATATTAACCACATCCCTCGCCACGCAGTGCTCCTCCGCGCTCATCCTCATCCTATCATCCCGCGCCCTCGCCACATCAATCGACTCGAACATCGCCGTGTAGTAGTCGAGCGTCTCGCAGAACCGCTGCAAAAAAGTCGAGGTGTTCGTGTTCGACTCCTGCTCGAGTAGCGTCACGATTTTCGGCGAAAGTCCCTTCACTAGTCGGAGCAGTCGGTCGCGGTGGTTTTCGGTGCTCACGCTCTCGTCTGGCATGTGGTGAAGCACGTAAGGGAAGTTCACCGCCAGCGCTTCTTCCTCGTCTGGCCGGATTTTAAGATTCTCGAGACGGACCTCGCAGCCAGAGATGGCGGCACCGTGAAACTCGAACGGGACTCCGCAGGATTTCGCCACCTGGTGAAGCCGGAGTCCGACGAGCTCGAGCCCACCTCCACGAGCATGTGTCGACTGAGAGTCATCGACTCCGGTGATTCGGATGCTCGGCGGCCCGCCGGGCCGCCGAGCGAGTGTTTGAATAAAAGAAACCCACTGGCTGCCCTGAGCAATCTGGAAATCGATTATATGGATTCGACTCTCGTTTTTCATGGCTTCTGCTATGATGACGTTCGCTGACGTGTACGCGAATTTGTAGTAAGGGCAAATTTGGTAAATCACGTGCATGTAAGACATGAGTTGGGAGCTAGTCGGTTCTTTGCATTTGAGTTTCTTGTAGATACTGCTTCCGGAGGAGAGAAGCCTCGCGCGGAGACCTTCGAGCATGTACGCGCCGAGTCGCTGGGAGGGGTCGCCAGAGACAGATACCATTTTTTCGATTATGTCCATTAAGGCTTCGGCGGCGGAGACCGCCACCTGGCGGTCGGGGGAATGGAGGGCGTCGACCTCCGAGACTATTTCCGCGCACGAGACGAGAAGTTGTTTGAGGTCCATGTGGTGGGCCATCTCGAGGATTTTGTTGTACCTCGTGAAGGGAGATGAAGTCATGCCATTGTAGAAGCCGCTGTCGTCGGTTTCGGATTCGGGGCCGAGCAGCTCGTGACGAAGGACCCAGAGTGCGTGGAGGAGCTTGTTCTCGTCTTCGACTCCTGAGGAGGAGTTGCTTAGAGGGGACTCGTGGGCCGTATAGGAGAATGGGCTTCGGGCTGATGAGTCGCTTGTTGGGCCTGAAGATGATGAGCTGTAGTTGGGGTGATCGGGTGCGGGTGTCGACTCGAGAGTGAAGAACTGTTCATTGTTTGGAATTTGGAGGGTCGGGTTTGCCTGCTGCATGGGTCGGCTGTATAAACTGTCGTAATAAGAAGAGGCTTCAGATTCTTGGGAAGCTCGCATCTTGGTCAAGATCGCTTTGTTGACTTTAATGGAGTAATGAGAATTGGAAAGCTTCTANCCCTTGCGCAGCTATATGTCATTCACTTCCAAGGAGCTTTAGACTTCAGTGGATTATGCAAAGCCAACAGAATCTGCCCAAGAGGAAGTGCGAAAAGGTCATTTCATTTCAAGGGAGTAAGATTTTGGCCTTTTGGACCAAGTTATGTAAACATGTTTCAAGCACTGCAAACACTCTGCGGATGGTAAATGGGAGCTACTTGAAATTATAGGGTCAAAATGGAGCGATTGTCACAAACATAGCCACAGGGGCTTAGATAACTAAAGCCAATGGTGGGAACAACCAAAAAAAAAATATATCATTAAGGGACAAATCAGAAAGAATAAATGTAGCAAATAGACTACTAACATATATAGTTAGTTAAAGCAAAATGTAGATATAAAAGAGAAAAAGCATATGAACTGAAGTTATTAAAGCAAAAGCTTCAAAATTCCATAATGCAACTGTGAGCTTGCAAAGTGATCCCATCTTTTGATATTACTTATTACATAGTTATTACTTGTATCATTAATTCAAAGAGCTGCGTTATTTCCAGAACAACTAATTAATCTCAAGTTATCGACAACATTTTAAATGCATAACAAACTCTGACACAGAAGGTTCTGAAAAAACGGTTTCTGAACCTTTCCCCTTTTCACAACTTTATTCATACAAGAATATATATTAGAAATGTAAACTAAAACCCAACAACTGAAGGGGCAAAATTTGACAGTGAAATTGAAATTTTGAACAAAATGGTAAAACCAAGACGTGGTACAAAATGATCAAAATCATTGACCGCATGCAGAAACGAAAAATGACGTTTATAGCACTACGCAAAATAGAAAAGTAAAGGATACCAGAACAAGTTACAAGACGAATTCAACGAGTACAGAATTGGAGAAAATGAAATATATTGCTTCCTGATTCCTGAAGCTATCAGCTGCAGATGGTTTATAATTATGCTTGTTATTGTCCTATTACATAAAAAACAGAGGACTCAAACATCTTTTACCCATTCATGTTGTAGATGTTATCATACTAAAAGTTTTAAAATCCTAACAAAAATCCTAAGAAAAAAGAAAATCATATAGAAAATGATCATTCAGTGGATTTGTTCAACATTTGACAGTAAACAAGTCAATCAAGGATTAATCAAAGGACATCACCCCACAAAAAGTCTGAAAATCATTCAACCAGCCATAATTTCTTTATTAACAATCAGAACATATACCAAAAGGAATGGTCAGAAACTGAATCTTTAGTGACACTGTATCCCACTGGAAAAGTCAAAACGATAGTTCGTCGACAATTAATGAGGAAAATACATTAATTGAAGAGGCATAACAAATACCAGAACAAAATCAAAACTTTAAAGGAGCCCCAATTGGTAAATTTCGTTTTAGAACGAGAATAAAATCCTAGGAGCAGAACATGAAACAGTTTCGATTTTCGGCAAATGAAACAAAACAATCAAAAACCTAGAAGCAGGTTTTCACTTCAAGAATCACACGACAAACGAAAAATTAAGTTGTAACAGAAGAAAAAAATACACACATACCATAATCTACAAGGGCCACTGCATAATTCACCAATTACTCAGAGATAGTACATCAGCCACAAATCTACCGTCCAAAGGCAAGAATTAAACAAAAATTTAGATAAATAAAAAACAAAGAAAAGAGATAAGTTTTTTTCTGTAAATAACAGGTATATCTGCATAGCCTACCTCTGATAAAAAAGAGCAGCTTTTGTTGTTCAGATATGAGAGATTGTACGGTAGTCGGTAGAGATGAGAAGAAGAATATGACTGTTCTTTATCCGACTATAATTTGTGTTATATAATGGACAACTTTTAGTTGAAAAGCTATAGCCTATAAGGTGCCTTTCTTTTACCCAGTAGCTACGAAAATGCCCCTCGAAGCGTGTATGTCAGTCTTCACTACTTGTGATTTAATAATATAACCAAGTGTGCTTAGATAATACTTTCTCTTATTCTTTTTAAATTTATTTTAATTTATTAACTATTAACTAAATAAATGAAGTTTTAGATATTTTGTACATATTTTTTTATTAGTACTTTCATTTTGCTAATAAATACATTATTTCTTTTCATATCTACTCCTAATTTTTATATTATTAATTTTCATTAAAGATGGTTATTATTGACAAAAAAAATCTTAATTATTGTACAACTTCTCAAAACGACACATATTATGAACATGAGGAAGTACTAGCTTTAAGTTTTAACTCTTGTGTTTGCATAAAAAGCGATATAATAGAGGAGAAAGTAATAAAAAATATAGACAAAAATAAAAATTACAACTTAATCAATGAGAAAAATAAAATGATTTCAGAAAGTGAATCTAATTATTGTTAAAAAAATTTATATACAATACTCGTGGTTTTCTATCGTCATAATCATCATCACCACAAATCACTATCTTCAAACCTCTCTGACTCGTGACTCTGGAAAGAACTACGTACAACTGCTCATGACTGAATACATGGCTCTTCAATAGTAAGCTGGCGTGCAACAGAGATTGGCCTTGACTCTTATTGATTGTCATAGCATATGAACCCATGAGAGGAAACTACCTGCATTGAAACTTGAACGGTATCCTCATATCAGATGGTATAATTGTAAGTCTAGGATTAAGAACCTTATCGTCATCTCTTGCATCGGTTAAAATTATGCATTCGAGGACATGGTTGCTGAGCTTAGTAATAACCAAGCGTGTACCGTTGCACAACCCTATGGAATGATCAATGTTTCGGTGCAACATCATTGGAATGTCGACCTTCAATTGCAATTTATGATTCGAAAGTCCCAAGCACTTTCCCAGTGAGAAATTCAGGAGTAAAAAGATCTTGAAGGGAGCCATATCAGCGTCTGACTTGCAAGGGGTATCCGAACTCAAATAAGTCCTTTCTGGGATGAGTTCAAATAGCTCATGTACTCGTCAACGGACTTAACAACATCAACCGTGGGAGCGATGATGGCCTGTCCTTTAGGTAGCTAAGATCGTGTCTGAACTCCTGAACATCGAGTAAGTACTCTCAACAATAGTAGCAATAAGATCCCCTGTGATTTTAGAAGAATATCGTCGAGAATGTCGACATCAACACAACCGTCGTTTGATCCACCAACTGTATTATCGCCAATGCTTGCAAGCCACTCCAAGAAGCGCCTCAACTCATCGTACTCATTGCCCCACTAAGGCTTCGGAGCCTCATATTCCGAGTCACTCTCAAAACAACATAATCGCGCCATAATGGGCAGATGTTTAGGTATTAACTTTATTAAAATTAGATATCTACGTTACTTTATCTTATTTTTTAGATGATCATACAGATATATAATTTTAGATTTCATTATATAACCATTAAATTTACAAAAAAAAAAAAAAATTATTTTGTTTATTATTAAAAATCAGTCAACTCGCATATATGGGTTGATGTATATGGATTAATTGAGCATGACAGCTACGAGTATAAATATCAACAATTTATTATATATATGTGTGTGTGTGTGTGTGTGTTTATATAATCATCATTTTTTAGTATTATTATTCTTTAAAAATATGTAAATCTTTTTTTCTTCAAGTAAATTCAACTAATAATTTACAATTTTGCAGGAATAATTTGAAGGAGCTAGTGCAAGAAACTGTATCCTAAATGTTGTTTTTTTTTTAAAGAAAAAATATTTTGGATTGTGTCTATATAATTACTACTTCTTTGATATGTGAGTAATCAACATACAATTTTTTTTTTTAAAAAAAAAGTTGTAATCATTCAAACTTAATGGTTTAAACATTATCTCGTCACTATGCAACAATTACGTTACAACCAAATTTAGAAAACATTACATGGGTGTGATACATTGTTAAACAAATTAGAGGAAAAAAAAATGGCAATCCTAATACATCTGTTATATATCATAAAATTAGGCAAAATTAGGTGGTTGATTGGTGGATAAGATTAAAAGTTAAACAAATAAATAAAATTAGTATGAGGTTTATCAAAGTATGACGAATTGATTTATCTAATCACTAGACTATTCCGCATAAAATTTTGTGTAATTTATCATATACATATCTACATATAAACGCATATCTCTCGAGTCTAATAGTCGAATTCTGGTGGATCATTATAGTATTTTCAATTTTATATTTGTGATCACATCTGTCAAATTCTTGTGTTCCATTGGACCTCGTTTACTAAAGATGATGGGATTTGACAAATTAATCCCTCCAATTTGCCACATCAGATTTTGGATACAAATTGTCCCATGTTTACCAAAGTGGATAAAAGTCTATGATAAATAATAAAATTACTGATTTAATTAATTAAATTTATATTTTTATAAATTAAATAATATTATTTAAAATTAAATAAAATATTTATATTAAAAAAAATTAAATTAAATAAAATTATTTAAGTTAATATTTTATAGGTTAAATAATATTATTTTAGATTAAATAAAGTTATTTTAGATTAAATAAAATTATTTTAAATTGTATAAAACTATTTAAATTAATATTTTATAAATTAAATAATATTATTTTAAATTAAATTAAATTATTTAATATTAAAAAATATTTTTAAAATTAAATAAATTATTTAATTTAATATTTTATAGATTAAATAATATTATTTTAAATTAAATAAAAGTATTTTAGATTAAATAAAATTATTTAAATTAATATTTTATAAGTTAAATAATATTATTTTAAATTAATTTAAATTATTTTATATTAAACAATATTTTTTAAATTAAAAAATTATTTAAATTAATATTTTATTAATTAATAATATTATTTTAAATTAAGTAAAATTATTTTAATTAAATAAAATTATTTAATTTAATATTTTATAAATTAAATAATATTATTTAAATTAAATTAAATTATTTTATATTAAACAATATTCTTTAAATTAAATTAAATTATTTAAATTAATATTTTATAGATTAAATAATATCATTTTAAATTACATAAAAATATTTTAGATTAAATAAAGGTCATTTAAGACCAAGGATAATTTTATCACACCATAATGGTCGGATTTTTTTATCCCGCCAACAAGGATACATATCCCGCCAACTCATGTCACGTCATATGTATCTTTATCCCAATCATATTTAGTAAACGAGAGTCAAGGCTAGTAAACGAGGTCTTGTAGTATTAGACATGAATTTGGACCTTTGTCAATAAATTTTAAACTATAAAATATTTTGTTAGCTCTATGTTATAAATATATTTTAAAAATTAATATTCTTTTTATTTGTTTTCAGTTGTTATAAGTTTATAACATTCTTTGACGTCATTTGATTTAACATTCTCATGATAATGCATAAAAGACAAATATACTTCTAATGAAAGGAATATGTATTATAAAACTAAATATCAAATCTAAATTCCCTTAGAAAAACGTTTTAGATGCATATATGAAGGTCCCAAAATCTAAACGAAATAGAAAACAAAAAAAGTAAAAAAGTAAAAAAAATACAAAAAATAAGCACAAAACGGCTCGCTAACGGTGGAATTTGGGACAAGACAATTTAGTTAATTTAGTTCGTTATGCGCAATGGATTAAATCAGGATGGTCGATCTGATTGAAAACTAATAAAATTATCACTTATTAATTAACTTAATTTAACTGTCAACCTCATTATATCATGATATGACTGAGAAAATATTATAAAATAGGATGATTGAGTTGAAATGAATCCTATTTTAAATAAAAAAATTAACATTTTTAAAAAGTATTTGGAAACTTTGGATAAGAACTTTTATTGTGTGAGTATAAACTTTCAAAAAACAATCATATAATAACAAATGTTATAATGTTTAGTTGAATCACTGAAATTAATGCTCCTACAAATGAAAATAGATATTATTATCCAAGTAATATATCTCTCAAAAAATGTAGGAGTACCATTTTTGTTAAGAATGAAGAGTCCACTGTCTGCCTTNTTTTTTGAAAGACAGAAAACAAGCGAAAAACTGCACGTGCTTTTCAGTTGTTTCATTTTATTTCTGAGTCAAAGTCGTAAAATTTTGATTAAGACCTATTTATTATTACAATGATATATGAATTATAATTACAATAATAGCAACTATGTGGAGCATTTTTGACTGGGAGTGCTGGGAAGAGCACGCAGTTTGTGCCTCAATTTACATAGACATTAATTGTTAATTAAATGGAGACCATAGAGAAAAAATGATAAATGGTGGACTTTAGGAATGAGATTTTTGTGAACTTGATTGAATTAGTAACCCTTGTGAACGTACTTATATAAGTTGCACGTGTTTAATTGTTTATCCGTATATTGAATAATGGAAACTATAATTAGTACAATTGATAACTAGTAGGTCGCTCCTGCTATGCAGGAGAAAATAATTATATAAAAAATTAGTAGTTAATTCTTTGTACCATTACTTATTTTATAAGTTAAATATGATGCTACATAAACACATCATATTATAATTGAGATTGCACGATCATTTTATTGGCATAGTAACTAACTGAATTATGAAAATTGATTTTAGCAATTTAAATGTCATGCCATTGAATTTTATGAAAATTGAGAAGAAGTGTTAGCATTTTGAATTGTTTCAAACCATATGAAATTAAATAAAATTAACCTATGTAAAAACACATCATAGACCCAATTAGTATGTTAAAAAACATCTTAAATATTATATGTTATTCTCAAATATTTTATTTTATTCTCAAAACACACAAGCATTCATCTTACAAGAATAGTCCCAATCACCACATGCATCCACCTAAAAAAAAAAAGGATTGGACCACAAACATTTATCTTAAAAATAAATAAGGATTGAGATATATATGAATGCATAAATAAGTAATCCATTGAAAACTATTTTAATTTTTGCAATACATTAAAAAAATATATTTTTACAATGTAGTGTTTTGGTTTTAGTAATTTTTTATTTAATTTAACAAAATGTCTTTAGAAAATTAGCTATTTTTTAAATATTTTTCGTGAAATATGACATGCATTCGAAAGATTTACAGTCATTTTATACAATATATCATTTTTTATAATTTATATTATTATAAATTATAATGATAAATTAATCCTTGTGGAACTGCCGTGCGTATGATTAGATAAGAAACAAAACTCAAATATTTATAATATATATTATTATAACTTTTAAAAAATTAAAATTATTTTGATGTAATTAAAATTAGTAAATTTTATAACATTAAAATAATACTACCACCTTTTTTTTTATAAATGTCATTTTGGCTTTATCAACAATTAACTAAATAAATGATTTTTGGATATTTTGTACATATTTTTCCATTATTACCCTTATCTAGCTAATAAATACTCTAGGTCTTTTCATAGTCACTCTTCATTTTTTTCTCAAAACATCCATCTCTATCCTCATTAATGAGGGTTATTGTTGGCAAAAAAATTATTCTTAATTACTGTGCAACTTCTCAAAATGACACTTATTAAAAGAATGAGGGAGTATATACGACATTAATTTTAAAATAAGTTTCGGTTTATAATATTTTCTGCAAATTTCAATTTTATCATCACTTATTTAGGAATTGAACTAATATATTGCAATAAAGTATGAGTCGTTGAAGAAAGAAAGAGAGAATTATTTTTGTTAGTATTATATATTAATAATATTTGAATATATTAATTTTGATGTTCTTTGCTTGTAAACGAGAACTCTAAAATGACAAGGACTCTTATAATGAAAATAAACATATAAATCATATATTAAGTTATTATATATCACAAAATAAAATAATAAAAAGATAAAAATTAATATTAATATTCAAAACTATTTCTATACTTGTATTCTTTCACTGTTTTATTTTATGCAATTTATCATTAATCGGGCTGAGTGAATTAATAATGCATAATATAATCATGTAATATTTATCAAATATTAAAATGATTAACGATGTAAAGGCTAACATCAATATTTGTGTTAAAAATAATTTTTTCGAAGGTTAGAGCATGTTTGATTATGAAAATTTTTAGTTTTGTTTGGATTTTTTGGTTTGGTTTGGTTAATTTTGAAAAAAGTGTTATGGTTAGTAGTTAGTAAGTATATTAAAATAATATTTAAAATAAAATGATTAAAATTGATTTGATGTAAAAAGTAGGAGAGAGATGATTGAAATGATGGTTAGTTAAAATAATGTGAGTGGATGAATAGAGAATTAAGATTGATGTGGTGCGTATGAATGGTTGATTGATATTATTTAATTATATTAATAATAGGAAAAATTTTTACGTGTGCTACGTGATTTTAACTTAATTACAACTCTACCATATCCATATTAATAATTGTGTCTTTACCTAAAATACTTTATTTATTTATATTAATGCCTAAATCATTTACCATATCCTTTCAACCTCCATTCCACTTTTTATGGGATTAATTAGGAGAGAGAAATGAAAATATACTTATAATAACTCCTTTATTCCTTGATTCGCGCACCTTTGACGTTTTTTTATAAAGAGAGATAAAAACATGTATTGTAATTCACGCAGCTGTTCAGTGGATATATGTTGGGTTTATGTTAGTATATATTCAGTATATGTTGCAATTTCATCAAAAAATTATGTCTTTTTTGTTTTCTTTTTTTACTTTTATACATAATAGTATATATATAGTTTATAAACATATTATAACATGTTATTTATATTTCATATACCAAAAACTCTTCTAATATACTGAACATATATTCCTTATACACACAACATATACCGAACAATTTACAAAAAAATCTTCTAATATACTGGAAATATACTCTCTATACACACCACATATACTGCCTGTTTATACACACAACATCCAACATATACTGTCGTTAACATATACTGTACATATACTCCAAAATAAATCAAACGAAAAAAATTCTCAAAAAAGTTGTTGTTGTTATAAAAACGGGAAAAAATAAAGAACACAAAATATAGAAACCGGATATAATTTTTACTAAATTTTTTTCTTCCTTTATTACTTTCTCTCTTTTCTTTTCTTCTTTTCTACATTTTCATAATGCTCAATAAATTGAGCAATATTTATAGGTGAAATATGTACACCTATATTGACATTTTTACATAAGTAGAAAATTCAAAATCAAATTTGTACAAAAAGGACTTTTGTTAGTCCATATTTTACAACACTCCCCCTTGGACTAACAAATAAAAGAAATGTACATTGGTGTTGCCTTAGTAAAAATGTGAGTTTATTCTGCCTTATCTTGAAATGTATCTTGTGGCCATCAGGTACCGTTGCTTCAGCATGTCAGGAAAACCCGGTGGGACAAAACCTGATCATCGTGGAATCATAACATTGTTTTCTCAGGAAAATCCGGTGGGACAAAACCTGAGCATTGTGGAAGTACAACATTACTCCCCCTCGAATAGATCATCTGTAGAGGAGTATACATATGCTGCCTCGTTAAAACCTTGTCAAGAAAACCCAGTGGGAAAAAACTTGATCGAAGGAAAAAGAGTACAGCTACTCCAGTCTCTCTTATCATCGTGAGAAATCATATCATTTATCCAGTAGTCCTCATTATGCCTCGTTAAAACCTTATTAGGAAAAACCCAGTGGGACAAAATCCTAATGAAGGAAAAAGAGTACACTATTCATGTGAATACGCCATCCATGTTGCCTCATTAAAAACCTTGCTAGGAAAACCCAATGGGACAAAACCTCAGCCAAGGGAAAAAAAGTACAACGCGTATTCTATATATTTACCATAATAATCTTTCCATAATTTGCATGAGTATCATATAAATTCGTTCAGATTTTCAGATACTGATGGTATGTCATATCATACTTTGTGCAACTTTTATTTTTAAACTCATTCTCATCATCTATTGATTTCAATGGTCTTACTGCCAATAGTTCACAATATTCACATTTCAGCTGATTTCATTTTCGTCAATATCATTTATATAGCGCTATTCATTTGTTTGTGTTGACACTTATTCATTTTCATTATTCTCCGTAGTATATTGAGATATCTCATTATCAATTGATTTCATCAATAGTAAATACACCCCTTTCATCACTTATTTGGGGAATTTCAATTTGCACAATACCAACGGTTCCAGCGTATTATTCCACCATCATATCATTTCATATAATTCACCATCATCAGTATCATAAAGTTTATGATTTGCACACTTTCAGTGTGATGCATATATCATTTCCAAATTTCAATCATTGATTCTCCCCCTCATCTCTTAACAGATCCCTGATCTGTATTTTCAGTATTGAATTTCTTGAGGGAATTCATTTAGTCTCCAATTTGTTCTCGATTTCAACATATATTTGGAGGACTTTGAATTCATATCATTTGTAATGTGCACATTTTTCTTTCAAGAGTTCATCATATCAACTGAGTATATTACTAGCTTCATCACTTCCATATGACACTTATTTTCATTTTTTCAGAATCTTCTCGTGTCATTCTTTGATCAAACCATCTCGTAACTTCAGGTTACGTGTCATATATCCATTATTTGATCAAATCATCTTGTAACTTCAGGTTACGAATCACACACATGTGGCTAACTAGTGGATCCATAATATCTAGTAGCACACATGGAGGGGTAGTGGGCCCATATATATCGTACCCCTTTCATACTCAGATTGATCAAATATCGATTCACAAATATTTAGCTAGTAATATTTTTCACCAATCGAGAACAAAACATCTTATATTACAAAAATCAGTTAATTATGCAACCATCATCATTTATATCAGTAATCATCACAATAATTCATTGTGGCACATTTATCACAAACATATCACATCATCTTTCGGCGGCAATAAATACACTTTAAGTGTAGGCTCTGGCACAATATCTTTTAGCCACTGTTTAAATCCATAATTGTATCATGTCGTATGACACACATACTTTTGAACACTGTTTAAGTCCAGAGTCGTATCTCTTACGCATTATGTTTTTCTATAAATTATCAGGTAATTCATTCAATTATCTTTAACAAAGGTCCGAATTTTCAAATGCATCTAGCGCTCTCAAATATCCGTAAATATTATTCTTTTCTTCCGAAAAATATCATAAAAAGGATTTATCGATCTCGATTAGAAAGATTGAGGGTGCTAATGATTAATGATATTCCAAGTGATATTCGATGGTTGATTGAAGCAAAAGTTCGATTGTCTGGAGAGTTTCCAAATTCATATAAATATATGCGAGGTATGGGTAAAAGTACTTTTGCAAAGAAACGAAGAGCAAAAAGATTAGGTGGATGTTTCAAATGCGCTCGATGGACTTGTGACACACGATGTAAATCTGTGGGGTTCGTGTCAAAAAATCGAGAAGATAAAATAGCATTTATAAAGGATGGATTGAGTAAGGAATCTATGGATCAAACGATTCAACAGATTCTTGAGACACATCCTAGTGGGTATGTGCATCGTGAGCTTATGTCTTTATGGACTCAATTCAAAAGTGAAGAAGAACGCTATAGTCGTGAAAATATTATTTCAAAAGATAAAGTTTGTAAAACTGGTCTTTTTAGTACGAAAAATCATACTAATACAGTTTAGTATGTTGCACTGTAGTTTTCTAGAAAAACTTTGATTGCCCGATTTTGCTTAGAACTTGAATAAATTATCCCCGATTCCCTAGCTTCTTTATCACTTTCTAGTTCGTATTTTAGGTTCGTTTTTGTTTACTGTTGATTTCTTAGTTGATAATATATTCTCCTTATCTGATTAGAGTGTTTAGGATTTATCTTCTTTTTATGTGTGATCGATACCAAAGCTGAATTCCGAACCGCCTTCCTTGTGAGATCGACCCGAGGTCGGGAGTCATCCCGTACTCTGGTAAAAATATAATTTGTACACAACAAATTTTGTTTGTTGTGTACAAATTATATTTTTACCAGAGTACGGGATGACTCCCGACCTCGGGTCGATCTCACAAGGAAGGCGGTTCGGAATTCAGCTTTGGTATCGATCACACATAAAAAGAAGATAAATCCTAAACACTCTAATCAGATAAGGAGAATATATTATCAACTAAGAAATCAACAGTAAACAAAAACGAACCTAAAATACGAACTAGAAAGTGATAAAGAAGCTAGGGAATCGGGGATAATTTATTCAAGTTCTAAGCAAAATCGGGCAATCAATTGTTCGGTTCGAGATTAACACTCTCGCTTAGACATCTAGCGGTTCGCTCCCAATAACTCTTCGTAACAAGGGATTGAACATAGACGAGCTAGCTCGAGCATACAACACATGTCAATTATCCCAGTCTCAATAACTTTTCGTAACAAGAGACGGGTCATCGGCAAGTACGTATTTCAATCCAAAACCTATAGACTATTCAATGACGAAATCATCTATCTCATGCAAGCCCAAGTCTACGACTTCTCCCCTTTCGGTTCTAAAAATCGTTAATTAAATTAGAAGGTGTAATCAACTAATCTTATAGAATCAACAAACCCTAACTCGACAAATTAACATTCAATTGATACCAATTGCAAGATCGAAGTGTCACTCTTCGATTATATCAATTAATCCAGCAAGAATTCATTAATCCCTAATCAAATTAACTCACACAAGAATGAACAATCAAGCCCGACAGATACGAATTAAACAAGAACAATCATCCTCTATCCCTAGCAGAAGGAACTAGCTATGTAAATCAAATTCAACACAATAATTCATTTCCCCTAATTTAACCATTATTCATGAATTAAACACGAGAGAAAAGAAACTTACCAATAATCTCAAGTCCAAATGTTGAATTCGAATTACAATCTTAATCCCTAACTAAGAAAAAGAAGAAGAAATAAAATGGAAAATAAAAGTGAAAAGAAGAAGAAAAACGATCGAGAAGATCAAAGGAAAGGAAGAGGAAGAGATTTTGTGTTTTCTCTGGGACCTAGGTTTTTCACCCTGGTCGAGAGGAGCTATTTTTTATCGAGGCCCCGTGGAAATATATATATGCGTGTCGCGTGACACAGCGTGAGAACTTGGGGCGCGGCGCGAGGCTACCAGGTGCCGCGGCGTGGAGATGCTGCGCGGCGCGGCAGGTAGGCGGGTTGGAGTCGCAGTCCAGGT
>BKCP01007170.1:196958-223578 GCA_008636005.1 Striga asiatica | reverse complement strand
GGTAAATATAATGCCAACAACCAGTGTAAAGGCAAAGGTTGATAAATTTTATATCCATACTTATCAACCAACTAAAAAGTTCAATATATCATCTGATTAAGTCATAAGAGGTGTCTTTAAGAAGTCATACAAGTAACAAATGGCAACTTAGACTTAGTCTCCTTAAGTGCCACTTGATTTGCAACAAACAAGGTAGTTGATGAATGCAAATTAATGAGCGGATATAGCATGACACAGAGGCGTGTTTTGACGTATATTGATAATGTCTTACCCAATAATATTTCTATAAATCCAAAATAAAATTTGTGTCTTAAAAAGTAGAAAGTTTCGAGTGGCTCACATCTAACACAAGGAGCAAGAAGCCGACCTTTGTGCTTCATATATGGCACCTCTTGCCAAGCCCAACTTGCTTGCACCTGAAAGATGCTTAATGAAAGTTGAAAATATAGTGTTATCATCAATCTTATTAAAAATGAGTGACAAAGATTTAAAGACTTCTTAGAAAATGATGCAAATTCCATGCATGATGCAGATGTACAATTAATAAGCTGCCAATGGTAAATCTTCAGGAAGTTCAGTGTGCATCAAACATTCAAACTACAGTATGGTGTACCCTTGAATTTATTCTATCCAGGAACTCGGCTATTAGATAGTCCCGCTTACTATCTTTCACCACCCGAGTTCCATCATCAATGTACAACGATTCGAACATACATAAAAGATGATAAGTCAGTTACAGTTGCATAAAAATTGAGAAAATAATGCCATCAAGGCCACGGTATTATATGAAATTAATGTTAATTCAGTGGTTTCTTTGGGGTCTTATATTTTGTGAAATTCTTCAACACAGGACAGAGCAACGGCATCTTAACAAACAATATGAATGAAAAATAATTTTATTGCGCTTTTTTCATTATTACCATTTGATATATATATATATATATACACAAACGATTTCTGGTGAGAAATAATTGTCAAAAAGCATGCAGTGAGAGCATATACCACTTACTATCACTTACCGTGTAGAACAACACCTGTAAACCTACAAGTTCCATTACACATTATGAATAATGATACTTCAAAACCCTCAAGGAAAAACAAACCGAAAGAATATGCATCCAAAAATGTTTCCTCATTTATCCAGTTTCTCCATCTCACATTTTAAAAGCTTGCCATCTCAAATTAATCTCTTAATGAAAAAAAAATTGCAGTTGTATCTGAACTCTGACTCTCTTAGACATTATAATTAGCAACTATGTAACACTGAATAACAAGTTCACGAAAATGTAAATAGCAACATGATCATAGCGAAACTTCACTTAGACCGATCAAACATTGTATCCATTTAACACTTGAATCCATCAATCACGAACAATGAAACGATTACAGAAATCAATCCACTGCCATAGCCATTATTTTTTTAAAAACGAGTACCACATAAGCAACCACACGAACATCAAATGTTGTAATGCAAGTCATAGTAATCGAGCAACGCAATATTAAATATCATCTATAATGCAAATAAGTTACACCATCTCAAATAACACCGGGTAACCCAGAAAAACTACATATGAGAAAGCACTTGCCTGAAATTGACTCTTTGAGCTGAATCCACATGAATCTCGTTCATCCAAACCGAACAAATAACACTTCATCCGAGGAAAAAGTGTTGCCATTGTTGTCGATGACCTGCAACACATCGCCAGCTGAGGTACAGAAAACCGGCCTGTTTTGCACGACGAGGAGCCGATCCTTATCGAAGGTCCCCAGCATCCGCCACGTATCTGAAATTTATTCGCCGGCGGTGACGCTACTGGCGACAGATGACAGCTAATAGATCTATGGCTTCGATTATTTGGAAAAAGCCTCTGCGTCTGGAGTGGGTTTTCAGGCCGCGGTCATGGTGGACGAGCAGCCGGAGGAGGCGGCGGTTGGAAGAGACTGCGATTGCTCTGTGAGGGATTGAGCGTGTGACCCCCGGAGCTCCTTCGCGGGGAAAGAGAATTTGGAATTGGCGGGAGATGGCGGAGCTCTTTTTGAGGCTTTGGGATAAAAATCAGAATAAACTGCAGCAGATGGTGTGGCAAAGCAATGGAAGCGGATTAAACCCAACCCATTATCGAATATCCCGAGTTGCTGTAGGCATGTGGTGTAAAGCCCATCAGGCCCAAATCGCAGAACTCCCAAACGACGTCGTATGGTATTTCGCAAATTTGCACTCAAACCTCTTGAATGTGCGGAGGTTTTCTCCACTCTTCAGTCTTCAAAAACGCTGCAACTGAACTCAGCAGAGAACGAGTGAAAGTGACACTTGAGAAAGCCAAGGCGAGCCGCATTTCTTGGCCCCTTCATTTGTCTCAGTTCTACATAGCTCGCCTGAGCAGCAGCCGCGAGCTCGAGCGCCGCCACGCGAAGCCGGTCAGATCTAGGGTTTGTATCCTGCTTTATCTGCTTGTCCATTCAGCTGTTTGGATTATACTGGTTATAGCAATATCGTCGCAGCCTGATATCTCCGGTGAACGTCAGTTCGGACAAGATGTTCGCACTCAAAACGGTACTGTATTCATCTTCTTCACCTGGCTTTATAAACATGCCTGTGATTTTGCGTGCTTAATACTAATGTATTGTTGATGATATTATCTTAATGCCCTCGGAAAATGCAGTTGTGGCTTGTCAAGCTGTTTCGAAAATCGTCAATTCTCCTTTTGCTCTGCCTTGGTAAAACCCCTAGTGGTCTTCGCTCAGACCTGTTGCACTCGACAAGGTATTTTGCTTTGATTTATCTGTACGTGCTGTTACCGAAATGGAGCCGGTTGCTTGATAGTGATACAGTGTGAACAAGTTGGATGTGTCTAGTTTATTGGGGGGTTTTTTTTCTTGCTTTAGTATGTGCGTGTTACTCTTTATACTTCAGCAAATGCCTATTCATTTGCAGTTGGAATGGTGCTGGAAGTAGTGGTTGATTGGTCTTACTTCTAGTTTCTAGTGTGTTACACCATAACACCTGATTGGGTGTGACTGTCAATAAATGCCTGATTTGTTACCATCTAGTTAGACCTTGAAATCTGATGTTTTATTTCATTTTCGGTCGGTACATTTGGATGCTAGTATTTTGGTCGGTACATTCATATTGGTGATGTGACAATCACTATTAATGGTGCCTCGATATTGAAAATGCTGGAGGTTGAACATTCTGCTGCCAAGGTAAATTTTCCGTGCTTTTGTAGTTCTATAAATTTAGCATTTCAGGAGCTTGATGTGTAGTTCTTACATGATTACAGGTTCTTGTTGAGCTGGCAGAACTACAAGACCAATAAGTTGGTGATGGCCCGACTTCTGTGGTCATCATAGCTGCAGAATTGCTGAAGGTATTTTGGCTAGTTTCCGGGTTGCATGAATAGAATATTTTGCCGAAATTGATAGTCTGAAATCTTTCATGCTAATTGAGCATTTGTTTCTACAGAGAGCTAATGATTTAGTGAGAAACAAGATTCATTAAACATCAACAATCACTGGTTACAGAGTTAGAACTTTGTTTTTTGTTTTTCCTTTTTTCCTTTTCCCCCAAAATTGCACATATTTAGTTTCTTCTTCATTCAAGGTTCAGTTACTTTACATGTTTCAGCACTTTATAATTGCTATATTTTGTTGCCAGCTTGATATGAGGGAAGCATGCAAGTATGTTAATGAGAAATTGGCTGTAAAGGTAACTCTTCTGCCACTTGATTCCTTCAGAAGCACATCTTTCTGGTTGTCTTATTTGGGTCTGCCAAAGGAAGATGTGAACATGATTATTTGTATTTGTGTGCTGCTCGACATGAATCAACTTGAACTAGTATCTAGTTACAAACCCAGAAATGTTATATAACCTCTAAGGGTGTTTATCTGGTAAAACTGGAAGTTCCGTGATGCTATGGTTTACAAGATTTTATATGCTGACTTTTTGGGCTCACATTTGCTTGCATGTTTGTTAGGTTGAAAAGCTTGGCAAATATTCACTTGCAAACAGTGCCAAGACCAGCAGGTCCTCAAAGTTGATAGGTGGTGACAATGACTTTTTTCGCAAATCTGGTAAGTTAGTGAACTAGTAAATGAGTGATGAAGCCGCTTGCACCTGTGATAAATGTATAATTCAATGAAGTTTGAAGTAGATGCATAGCATTCAAGTGTTGTTGTTTTTTTTTCTTTTTTTTCTTTCTTTCTTTTTTGCATGTGTGTTCTATGTGCATTGGAGCAAATGTTTGAGCACCGTCTCTGTTAGCTTAGCTGCTTGGAATAAATGAAATTCGTTGATTTTTTGTGAATGTTATGTAACTTCTTTGATCTCTTATGTGGTCTACACCATCAAGGTTGATGGTCGTAATTTTCTGTCCTGTTATTGGTGCTATGAGAGGACTGTTTCTCTTATGTGACTATTTAGCTACTTCTTGGTGTTTATATATCATTACAAGTTTGTGTTTCAAAAAATCCTAGCATTTATAGATGTGGAAGCTGTACAAGCAGTAAAATGACAAATGCAAGAGGCGAAGTTTGGTATCGGATCAAGGTTGGTTGTGCATAGTTGTCAACTTATTTGTAGTTCTTGGCAATGTTGGTTTCTCTTGGTCTCAATTAGCTTTTGTCTGTTCCAGAATGATATGATATTCATCTGAAATGATGCTTAATATACTTCTGTTGCATTTTTTGGATTTGGGAAAAAACATGGACAATTGGCTTTTCGGTTATAACTATCTCAAGCATCTCGAAGATTTGTGAAAATCAAAACTGACATTGGAAGAAGCCTAAATCCTTCTCGGAACATCAATAAAAAAATATCTTGATCTTGTCAATCATTCATTGTGATTAGTTTATAGGTACTCATGGAATAAACATTCTTAAAGCTCATGAGCTAAGTGCCAGATATACCTATCCACTCAAAGGATATGCTCTCAACACCAGCCGTGCTGCACAGGGATGCCCTTGAGGGTTGCCACTGCTAGAATTGTGTGCCTTGACTTTAATCTTCAGAAGGCTAAAATGCAAACGGGAGTCCAAGTTTTAGTCACTGACCCCAGGGAGTTGGAAAAGACCTGTCAGAGGTGCATATTTTTGTTATTTGTACATTATAGGCAATCAGGAAAATCCATTCATATGAAGATTTGGTTTCATATTATGTGCTTATTAGTGGATGTCAAATGAAGTAAAACAGAAATCTATTTTGCAGCACAACCATACGAGTTCTTAGATCTCTCAGAAGCAATGAACTTTTAGATTGATGTCTCTTGTTCTCTGTCATTGCTAAAGACTCGTGAGGAATTGTTTTAAACCGCCTCATAATTTTTTAATTAATTCTCCTGGTACTTTGTCGTGTTATGTCGCCATAGTAATGATAATGCAAAATTATCTTGCAAAGAAGCTGACATGACAAAAGAATGTATTGAGAAGCTTCTTAATGCAGGAGCAAATGTGGTCTTCACCACTAAAGGAATTGATGACACGGCATTAAAGGCAAGCTTTCTCTAAGCTCACTCTATCAAACTCTTTTAAAATCTGTTTCTCAATGATTTTTCGTGTCTAGGGCTGAATATTCATTGGTAATTCATTTGTCCGCAATTATTACTCATGAATTTCCTACAGTCAACAATATGTTGTTGAAAGATTAATATCCTGTAAATTGTACACCGTTTCCTTATTGAGAGTGCCCACTTACTTAGAAGCATATTTTGAGAAATTGACATCATCCTTCAAAGTTATGAGTCAGATCCATCTTCTAGATGTACAATGTGTTAGCATTACCATGTCAGATTGCTTCGAGGCTGCCCTAACCAAAGCAGATAAAAAGCATCTGTCAAGGTAGAAAATTCATGCTACAGGCATTTGATAGTATAATCTGGACGTAACTATTATTACACAGTAAATTCCCGCGTAAACGTCGGGGTCAATTAGAGAAAGTTGCCTTGGATTTTATTAATTTAATTACATACTCCTTCCAACCTGCCCAAAAGAAATAAATATATTCATGTATACTTCAAATTAAAGGACCCTGGTATTTGTTTCTCTTTACAGATTGCACCCCCTAGACTTGAGGGAGTATGTGCTGGTAAATAATTAAATATGAACTTTGAGGTGTTGGTGATACTTTATTGGGTGAAATGTGTTTATCAACAATAATTGAATATTTTTCTTATTAGGTTATATGTAAACTGTAAAGTGTAGTTTTGTGATATTTAGTTATTTACACCCCGCCTTTTTTCCGTTGCCAGAGGGTTGAGCCTAATCCTTAGAATCTCATGGAAAAGCTTAGAAGCTTTACTTATCTGCTGGGCAATGTGCAAGCTTAGAAGTTTTACTTATCTGCTGGGCAGTGGGCACATTGCCCTTTCGTTTTTGAAAGTACATTAAATATGAACCTGCAATGAGAAAAGTAAAAATAATTCGGGTTTGCTGTTCAAACTTGATGTTAGTAATGTGACTAGTAAAAAATTTACCTCATTTAATGAGGGTACCTTAGGAGTTGTTAAACGAAATGAGTCACTCATGAGCTCGTTTTGTTAAATCTCAAGTTCGGATTGCTTGTTTGATAAACGAGTTGAACTCAAGCTCATTTAGCTAATCGGCTCCTAAAGGCTTAAAAATATGATGAGTCTTACAAACAATTTTGGATTTTAGTTCAATCCGGCTTATTGAAGTTCAACTGTAATTTGTCAAAGCTCAAGTTTAGACTCATTAATATTGATAAGCAAATCAAAGTCGAGCTTCTCTATAGACTCCTTTAGTTAACGAGCTGAACTTAGATCAGCTTAAAAAACGGCTCCCGTCCAACTTCAAGCATCATAAATCAAACTCGAGTTCAATTCGACTTGAAAGTAGTTATCTCAAACATGTATGTGTTTTATGTTTCCATATATATACCCATAACGTGCACGAATATGATTGTATTCAATGTGCTGCAATTACACACAAAAACAGGCGGAATGTGCGGAGTGGGCGCCAATCTTTCACGTCACAGCCCTTCTTTAAGTTGCCTTTGAGTGGGACATTCTTCTAAAAAAAAGAGCATGTTCCAGCTGTCTTCACGTGAGTAACCCCCATTTTCCTAGTCGTGTTCATGTATTAAAATTTACATCCCTGAATTCAATTCTTTTATTTATTATGGAAAATGCTACATTACCAAACTTAATGTACAACTAAGTTTACAAAACAAGTGGAAACATTTATTTCTGTATTTTTTTATATTTTTGGATATTTTCACTTGTGCTGTCAACCTAGTTGTACACTGGGTTGACAATGTATCATTTTTCATTTATTATTGATCCATGTTCACAAGATTAAATAATAAAAGCAGTAACAGCACATATAATCACCAACGAGACGCGCGGGAAAACAATATGGCTTAGCAGTTAGCACACTTCAACCTCTCAACCCCTAGAAGTCCAAACCACCAGCTGGAAAAAATGAACAAATAGTAACTAATTATACAATGTCGATATAACAATTACGCGTAGACGAATTTTGGATGGACAATACCACCAAACTAATTCTATTATATTTTGCTTTACGACCTCTGATATATTCTGTTTGTTAGATTATGTCTCACTTATCACTATATAAATCAGTTGTTTAATACGATTTTGATTAATGCATATAAAACGCACGAAGCTAGTGATTTTAGTTATTATTTATTAACAGTAGTACAACATCTGTAATGTGTTTGTATTATTGAGAAGCCGTATTAGTATCGTACTAGCTTTATGTGGATTGAACACTAAATTATGCAATCAATTTAAATTTGCCTAAACTCGCCTACCAAAAGAGAGATGTTTGTCATCACATGGCGAGAAGTCAAATTATGGGTGTAAACGAGACGAGCTCGAGTTTTATGCTGCTCGAGGTCGAGCCCTTAATGAGCCGAGCTCAGCTCGTTCTTATAACTGAGCACGAGTTTGGCTCGCTTATCAATGTTAACGAGTCAAAATCGAGTTGAACTATAGAAAAATACATAAAAATTATCTTTTCGAATCTTATCGAGCCGAGTCAAACTCAATTCGTTAACTGAACGAGCTTTGAATGAGCTCGAGCTCGACTCGTTTATCAAATGAACCGAGTCGAGTTCACGAGCGGCTAGCTTAATTTAACAACTCTATGTCAAATATCCTCCAATAACCACAATAAATGAATCTCACATGAAGTACACTGCCTAAAACAATACCTTTATATTCATACTTAAAAAAAATACTTATATTATAGTTATACATAATGCTCGAACATACACTTCAAAGAATATTATTGTTTAATCATGATTATGGGTAGCAGTAAACTTACATATAAGAAGTATACATAATGCTCGAACATGATGACCGTCTGTTCAGTGAAATTATAAATATTGTTCCATCAATAAATAAAATAAATGAGATTGTGCATAGTATTTGAATTAAATTCCAATATAAATTGAACACCGACATTTAATTATTATAATTATTGAAGTCAACTATCCTTATGGCCGAGCACATGAAATCTCACCAGTTATAGAATTTAAGATAAAGGAAAGTGCATGGTGTGATTGACTCTGCCCACGTTCCCCTGCCCCCTCACTCCCCTTCATTTATACCCTTTGCTTTTCATCTACTTCACCCTCACTCTCTCTAAACTTGCGCCGTTCACAAACTTAAGATTGATCGAGAAAACCAAGTTAATCCTACGGCTGGTAAAGTAGGGGGTATGGATGCTTACGGTGGAATATCTGTAGACGATCTTTTAGACTTACCAAGCGACGATTTCTTCCCTCCCTCTTCCTCCACCGCCGCCACCACCGCGGCCGCCGTCTCACACTACAATTGCTTCGAGCAATCTTTCACTCCTAGTTTCTCTAGCGAGTTTAACGACATTCTATGCTTACCAGTAAGATCTATTGGACTGATTAATTTTTAATTCAATTGAATTCAGTAATGGTACCTTTGAGTTCGATCGGTGGATCTGATAATCGGCCTTGCTGTTCCCCTACAGACGGAGGACGCTGCGGAGCTGGAGTGGCTCTCGAGCTACATGGACGATTCGTACTCCGATCTCCCACCAAACGAGCTCGCCGACGCAGCCGCCGGATTCCTCTGCCGGCCGCGGAGCAAGCGCTCCCGTCCGTCCGTCTCCCCCGCGGCCGGAAACTCGATCCCGATCTGCGGCGGGGTTACGAGGGGGGAGAATCTCTCGGGGAGCGGCCGGGGGCCGGAGGTCGAGCGCAGGTGCACGCACTGCGCGTCGGAGAAGACGCCTCAGTGGAGGACCGGGCCGCTGGGCCCGAAGACGCTGTGCAACGCCTGCGGCGTGAGGTACAAGTCGGGCCGGCTGGTGCCGGAGTACAGGCCCGCCGCGAGCCCTACGTTCGTGCTGACGCAGCACTCCAACTCGCACCGGAAGGTTCTCGAGCTGCGGCGGCAAAAGGAGATGCTCCGCCAGCAGCAAGAGGGGGCGTGCGGTCGTCACTTTCGCGTGTGCTGATGATCCTCGCATTCTTTTTTTTTTTTTTCAAAACGGTAGNTATCGGTTTTTTTTTTCTTTCTTTTTTACTTTTTACAGGAACTGTGGGGAGAAATATCCAATCCACAAAACATTTTCGTTTCTAAATGAGAAGTTTTGCAGTTTGTGCTGTTTGAACTTGTGATTTGCTCCATTGCGTTTTTCTTTCAAGTCAGATAGGCCAATGAATGTGACAACTGTAGCCATTGTAACAATTAAGAATGAGACAAAAATACTCCTTAGCCTGTCATTACTGCCACACACTTTTAACACACAAACCGATCCCCATAATTTAAAACAAATAGAGAACCACAAATCTTGAGCTCCATATCTAAGAACTTCGGACACAGAATTGGACTCATACGGGCTAACCAAATACTGCGAGTAGACGAAACTTGTGGTGTCAACAATAACTATTGAACTTATTTAACCACCGAACAACTGTGCCGATACACGTTTAGTTGTCTCTGGCTAAGTGTGTCCCTTTGTAGCACAAGTCTTAATGTGAAGTGGTGAAGCTTGTGCTCAGTTGCACGTCCTTGCCTATTGGACATGCTCTAAATAGTGACTATCAATCGAGGATAATATATGCAATATACGTTGCGAAACAAACAACTATAAAGGAAAAAAAATACATTTTTTATCCAACTAATCAATGCTTATCATTTGTTTGGCTTCTATCATTAAAAAAATTAATTATAGTAATAAAAATAAAATGAGGAGGCATATGAAGGTACCTGAAAAAAATAATTAAACACTACAAAAAATTAAAATATGATGGATTACTAAGGGCCTATTTAAATAAGTATTAGTCATAACATTCGTTTTTGCCTGAACATTGCTACCATTATGTGTAACGAACTACGACTTGAGAATAACTAACAGTATAATCATACTTGATATGTGATAGTTAATTTTTTAAATTTTATTATATTGTCTTCGAAATGATGGATTCACTAACTTGAGAGGTTTTGAGTTGAATGATGGATTTTGTTAACAAAACAGTTTACATAAAAATATGGACAAACAAGTTATGATGAATATTACATTTTTCCATCTAGAACTAAATCATCCCTAAGTTCAATCAATTAGAATACGAAAGTAAATTATCTTATCTCTTATTTTGTTGTTCGGTATGGAAATACAATACCCCAACAATATAATAGTATAGATAATAACATTTAAAAGTATCTAACAGATTAAATAATAAAAAATATATTAAAAACTAACAAACTATTATATCTGATATTATATTCAACGTACCAGCTTGCATAACAATGTATGACTATTTCATCTGCATCTCTTCTTGTTGAAGTGAGAGAGTCCTTCTATTCCTTTCCCAGATGGTTTTAAACGTCGAAATAGATCCACTAAAGGACTGATCTTTCCTTCGGCCAGGAGGTACTAAAAAGCTAGGGCGATATGAGCTTATATATTCTCGGTCCTATGAATCTGCTTTGCTAACCGCAATCCCTCCTTTACCCCAACAAGTTCGGCCAGTCTGTAACTCAATTCATAATAAAACTCGATTATACTTACAATTGAGCCACTTTTCATACGGCTCATACTATTTATTATCCACAATGAAGACAATATTAAATATGCAATTCTTTAGGTTAGATGTAAATGAATCGAACTGAGATAAAGTTTGAATTAAAGCCTTTATTGATTCGAGTAACAACACGAGCCAATAAAAAAATTCAAGCTTAATATTTTTATCAATATTAACAAGCCGAATTCAATTTTCAATGAGACGAGCCGAAATTGAATCATAACAAGTCGAGCCAAGCTCAATCGTCTCATGTCTCTATTCGTCTCTCAAACCTAAAATGACCAGAAACACCTTTTAACATTCTTGATGAGTAGAGTTGTTAAACGAATTGAACAACTCAAGAGCTCGACTCGTTAAGGCTCGTGTTCGGAGCCGAACTCGCATAAAACTCGTTTCGTTAATAAACCGGACTTTGCCCGACTCGACAAAGTTAAAAAAGATAATTTTCATATATTTTTTTATATATAGTTTGATTCGTTAAGTTCGAGATCGACTTATTAAGGCTCGAACTCGACTTATTAATATTAATAAACGAGTTGAGCTTGAGCTCGATTTCTTGTTTGTTGCTCAAGCTCGAGCTTGGTTCGGTAGGCCTAATGATGAGACTTTAGTAGGACTAATGTAAAAATGTTATTTCACCTGAATCGCTTTCAAGCCGCCGGTCTAGACGGTTCAGCCGAAGGCTGGGATCGGGTCATTTTACCCGGTCAGTGGTGCGACCCGCATCAACACCCCAACTGCATATTCCCCACCAAATCTGCTCTACGCTACCACTGTCTCAGATTATTATTTTTTTACATTTTTTGCAATTTGTTCAGATTTTGCAGACCCTAGCAATTTGTATCAAAATTCATTGAAATACTTCAACTGAGGAGAAGGAAGATTTCTTTTCAACGATGATTCCTTTATCCTCTAAGGTTTCCGGTCAGATTTGTTTTCTGCTGCAGAGCTTGAACGACTCCAACTCCGATTCGGTTTTCCAAGAGCTATGCAAGGTACATACAGCTAATTTAGAAAGTTTTATGCATTTCTTCGTCTAGCTCGTTGGTCTTGTGCCTTTGTTTGATCTATTTGACTGTTGATATGGAGATTGCTGCAAAACCCTAAGCATTTCCTGCTTTCGTTTTTATTTGGGTGTTGTTTAGTTGAAATTCAGTTGATGAAGTTATTTTGGGTCATGGGTTTTTTCTGAAGTGCTTTATCTTGGAAGAGCGTGTTTTGCTGAGGGAATTGGAATTATCATTTCTGATCATTCTGCACCTTCTGATGGCCCCTTATTGTTTAGTGATCGTCAGTCATGAGCCTCATCCCTGAGACAGCTTGATCACGAGTAAATGGATGGCAACTTGCCATGTGCTATATATTTCTCCGGTGGTATGGAGAGAATAAGCATCAAGATGTCATTTTTATTCATTAGGTCCCAACAAACTGGAAATTCATTAACTTTTTTCATGAAAGTAATGGATTTCTGTCTTGGGATTTATATGTATATATTTTCAGTCATGTTGGGAATATACTGGGTATGTTGTTGTTGTTGTTGTTGTTGTTGTATATTTTCAGTCATGAGAGTGGTGTTAAATCTCTGGTTCATGTTTGGGGGCCGTTCTGTTAGTGGAATTCAAATAGAAGATAACCTTCTCTATAATTTTAAAAATCTCCCAATTTCAATATCATCTATAAAGCATTATTTTGACAAATGAATTATCCAAGTATCCATTATATGTTCACCACCACACGTTTTTATTATTACAGATAATACACTTTTAGATTCTGCTCCTTGTGAAACTATTTGTAAAGAAAAAAATTGATTCTTTATAGATTTGGAGCTTGAATTCTGGGTCCTACCCAACATAGGTTTGGTATTTAACTGCAACAGTGAAGTGAATGTCATGGTCACTGGTGATCTGATGGAAATTATGTCTAGTTTCAGTCACCGAGCATGTGCATATATCTACTCTTACATTTCAGTGTTTTTGTATCTTCTATTGAATGATTGTGCTTCTGAAAAGTCAGCAAGGTTTAAGCAATATTGGTTCGTTTACAAGAATGTACGGATTTTATTTAATTGGGAACTTATGTTGTCATAGTATTATTAAGACCTTCTGACAAAGTCCGTGTTCTGTGATTTATGGTTTTCGGTTGACTTTCCTGTTTTTATCTGTCTGGAAATCGACAGTTGCACTGTGTTTTCTTATGATCATATTGCTGATATTGATTGGGCTGCCATTCTTTCTGTGCTGATTATATTTGTAATATGTTTAACTGACAGTGCTCAATGCATGGATTGGAGGGAAGCATACTACTGCTTCAAACCTGTTGGGATCACCTCAATATTTATGACAAGGATTTGAAAACCATGAAGCTGCACCCGATATATGCTTCAGTTTTCAAACATATATTGGATAAACCTAATTTTAGTACCGTATTAAGTGAGTCACTGAGGACTGCACCGATAAGTGAAGAATTGCTGCAGAATCTGTCGGGTGCATTACACCTGTCGATGTCTGAGAAAATTGGGATTGGTCTTGCTTTGTCCAATTCTGAAAATCATGATATTAGAATTTGTGGTTAGTTCTTTCTCTCCCTTTAAGCTGATGGCTTGAATGAATTTTAAACCTGGAAATAGATCTGTTGTAAAACCGTTTGATATCTCATATGTTTCCCTTTTCTGTTCTCAACCTTTCCCATTGTCTTTTACTGCAGGAAGGAATTTCTGCATGAATCAGATTGCAGAGTTGTGTGTGTGCGCCAATCCTGAGGCATTTGAGTCTACTGAGAAAATTCAGAATATTATCATGTTTCTTAATCGTTCTGAAGGCCTTTCCAAGCATGTAGATTCATTCATGCAAATGTTATCGCTTGTACGGTTGAAAGATGGAGCCCAGTTTATCTTAGCGCCGTTTCTTCCTGATAAAGTGCGTGCAGAGAACTTCTTTAGGTGTTTCTCTTGGATCTTTTCTTCCGTTTTCTTTTCTGTGAGAGTCTTCCTTGAAAATGCTAGATAGGAAGTTCTTTATTACTCATTGTTCGGGCTAGAGTTTATGTGTGATATAATTTGTTTATCCATTTCTTTGTTTATTTTGCTGCAGGCACTTAGATATGTTGACTGAGGGCGGTGAAGATGATTTTGATGCCATTCTAGCGGAAATGGAGAATGAAATTAGCATGGCTGACGTGATGAGGGAATTAGGATATGGATGCACAGTCAATGTCTCTCAGTGCAAAGAAATCTTGTCAATTTTTTTGCCGCTTTCTGAGGTCACAATTGCAAAGATACTTGGTACAGTTGCGAGAACTTACACAGGTCTTGAGGATAGTCAAAATGTGTTTGCTGCATTCTGTTCTGCTCTTGGTGGCAATAATGATCTGGATACATCATCTTTGAGTTCTTGGAATGTCGAAGTCCTTGTAGAGTCTATCAAGCAGCTTGTAAGCTCCAAGAGTTCTTGGTTCATGCTTACTGATGATTTAGCTATCAGCTTGGCCTTGGCATCCTGTGTTGAATTTACTGGTATCATTTTTGCTTTGATTATCTCATTTTCAGGCTCCAGGAATTAATTGGATCAATGTCATGGAGAATCTGGACCATGAAGGGTTTTATATCCCTAACGAAGCAGCCTTTTCATTTTTCATGTCTGTTTTTAGGCATGGATGCCAGGTATCATTCGAAAAGCTGTAATCAGCATTATACATTCATGACAGGCATCTAACAAACCGGGTTATTATATTCTATTAATTTCATATTATGGGATCTGGTTTATAGGATCCTTTCCCGCTCCATGCTATTTGTGGCTTTGTGTGGAAGAATATCGATGGTCAGTTATCATTTCTAAAGTATGCAGTCTCTGTGCCGCCTGAAGTATTTACATTTGCTCATTCAGATAGGCAACTGGTATTTTTCCTATTAGATTCAGTCGGTTCTTCAAGCTGTGACTGTCGGTCACACATCTTTATCGTCTTTATTAATTATATGAGACCTGCAAATGTGTGTTTTATCTGTTTTAATTGACAGTCCCATGGTGATGCTGTGACTGAACCATTTGAACCTGGAAAATCAAATCATGCTTGGTTATGTCTTGACCTACTGGAGATGTTATGTCAGTTATCAGAGAGGGGTCATGCAAGTCTAGTCCGTAGTGTCCTTGAAAAACCACTCAACCACTGTCCGGAGTTGTTGCTTCTTGGGATGGCTCATGTCAATGTATTAGCATCTGATGTCGTCTTTGGATTTCGATATTATTTTCTATTATAGTTTTGTCTCGTAACCATTGGTAATATGATTTGCAGACTGCATACAACCTTATCCAGAATGAAGTGGCATCTGCTGTTCTACCTATGGTGCTAAGAAATGCGTCGGGGAGAGGTTTAATATTTAACCTCTGGCATGTTAAACCAGACTTGTTGTTGCGAGGGCTTATAGATGTGATGAGTCTTGATCCAGAGAACGTTTATGGGATTTTGGATGCCTGCCAAGAACTAAAGGTTGGCTTCTTTTTGAGTTAATTTGTACTTTCTCAATAACTACAGGAAATCGTGCATTGTGTGATGAGACATTCTGCTTTAAAGGCATTAATTTTTTTTCATGCAAAAAATAATTGATAGTCTCGTGAGTGCTTTTAACCGGCCTCATGACCTTTAGGGAAATCTTCCGAGATTGTTACCAGTTTATTGGTATTATTTTGGCATGTTAAGAGCACTTAATTGCTGGATCATTTTTATTTTATTTTCTTTCTAGTTGCTGCTCCTTTTATATAATGAGCCTAGGTTAAGAAAGAGGATTTATAAAACCTTTGTACTTCCTGAATGGAGACTTCTGTTTGTTATTTCGTTTGTAATATATTCATTGAAGATAAAAGATTGAACCAAGCTCAAAATGGATGCTTTTACAAAAGAAAAGTAGGTATACGTGGCGAGAGGCATTCCTAAGTGATAATCATCATTTGGTTTCTACATTCATTATTCATTTCCAAAATATCTTGTTTACGGAAATATTGATTATTGGTCTTACAGATTCTATCTCCAGTATTGGATATGATTCCATTTTACTTCAGCATTCGCTTAGCTGCCTTTGCTTCTAAGAAAGAAATCATGGACCTTGAGAATTGGTTAAGTACTACTTTATTGACAAGTAAAGATGCTTTTTATGAGGTAAATTTCTCTGTGACTGACTACCACCCGATCCATCTATGAAGTTCGATTCAATCCAAAGTTCTGTATTACCAATATTAGCTGCTCTTTTCTTGTGGCTTTTACTGGTCAAAATTCAGTTTGAACTTTTATAGAGATTGCTACTAACCCGTGTTTCACTAATGCCTCCAGGAATGCCTTAAATTTCTGAAGGATGTTCAGATTGGATCACATGATGTTTCTGGGAACCGTTTTCATCCTCCTGTTGCTCTTTTGAATATTTATATGGAAGCTTGCCCCACTGTTTTAAAGGTTCTGCGGTTCCCTTTTAATACTCTTATTGCCTTCAGATCAGCTTACTGATCCCTAACCTTTCGAAAAGTTTGTTATACAGGTCCTTCAGTCCCATGCTGGTGTGGTTTCCTCCAGTAACTTGTCTGAGGAAATCGAAAAAATGGATGTCTCTCATATGCTGGCTAATTCAAGAGTTAAAAACGGCACAAGTTCAGACTCAGCTACGGCTGATAGTTATGCCGATGACATTGAGACTGAATCAAACCAAATCTTTCATCAAATGTTTTCTGGTCAGCGTTCTATTGATGATATGATTCAAATGCTTACTCGCTTTAAGGAATCTTCAGATAAGAGGTAAATTTTCTTAATAGTCATTGTTCATACGTATGGCTTGATTTGAACTTCTCTTACAGAAATTCAGGCACAATGACACCATTATATGATATCTTTTGATCTGTATGTTGATGTCCCTGAATCTGGTATCACTTCGTGGATATTTTACTTCTTTGAACTCTTACTCCAGTAGGAGTATGAATCAGGATCATGTTCTTCTACTGAGCTAGTACTCGTGTGTGCCTTTTTTGGGGGCTTGCCTTTTCAAAAGCTAGAGCATCCAATCTTCTCTTTCCCTTCACCACCCGTCCTTCAGTGGCCATTTGGCTTTTCCCGCTTGCTTTCACATTGTACTTGCTGAATAAAAACTTATTCACGTGGAACCTACGTATAAGGAAAATAGTATTTGACTTTTGAAGTATAACGAAGTACCTCTAGATTTTGCACAGATCTATACTGGTTTAGCTTGTAAAATGTGCAAAATATTTATACAGCATGAATTTCAATGGTAGTGTAATATATACAGGGTTATGGTCGGCTGCTGAAATTTACTGGTTACATGTTTGTTATATGTATAGTATGTTAGTCTCATTAGTACCCGAATGCAAGTAACGGTTTTGAGGGAATTGGACATTCTGACAGGGAACAGTCAATTTACGAGTGTATGATTGCTAATCTGTTCGAGGAATTCAAATTTTTCACGAAGTATCCTGAAAAGCAGCTGAGAATTGCTGCAATTCTTTTTGGTGAGATCTTGTTTTGTATCTTCTATAATATTAGCTTATCTTTTCTTTTTAATAGTTAGTTATTGCTTCTCATGTTTTTGCATTCTCTTTGTTGTTAGCTTTTGGATGAATGATGTTTGTGGACCTTAAGTAAAACACTTGACTGACATTCTTGTTTTGTTGTTCCTTCTTTTTTGATTTTTCTCTGCCATTCCTTTTTCTCTTTTCTCCCTTTATATATAATATATGCAATATGCAATTGTATGGTCAATATGAGTTTACATGTATTTCTAATTTCTTGGTTGCCAAATTTTATGAAGCTTAGTGGCGTCATCAATATGCATAACCCTCATTTGTCTGTTTATGATAATACTGTATTAAGTAAGAATAATTACACTGCATTTGATATTTTCTGTTTTCAGGATCACTGATCAAGCATCAACTAGTGACTCATCTCACACTAGGCATTGCTTTACGAGCTGTTTTAGATTCTTTGAGGAAACCTTCAGATTCAAAAGTTAGTATATTTCCTGGATCAGGTTTGTTGAATATATTATTATTTTCCACATTTAACATGACATCGGGTTTTAAAATATGCAGATGTTCTCCTTTGGGACTAAGGCATTGGAGCAGTTTGTTGACCGGCTTGTGGAGTGGCCGCAGTATTGCAATCATATCCTGCAAATATCTCATTTGCGAGCTACGCATTCAGAACTGGTTGCATTTGTTGAGAGGACGCTTAACAGGATCTCAGAGGCTCACCATGAGACTAATGTACATAATGTCACTTCAGATCACCATCATGGGCTAATCCAATCTTCTTCTATGAATTTGGAGGTAATTATGTGATGCAATTAGACTTGAGAAATTGGACTTAACCCTGAACTTAGTTAAATATCTTATTGCAGAGTTTGGACATGTTAAATGTCATTGTTATTATTTGTTTTTTCCTCAAGTGGAATAGTGATTCCTGATTCTGAATACTACTTTTTCAAGTTTCAATGTCAATACTCTAATATGAAACCGGCTATCTCTTGACAACTCTTTCTGCAAAAACCTCATCAATTAAGTAATAATAATACTTCCTCCAAACCTATTTACCTGGTGTATGGTAAGTTGGTCATATTTGCATTTCAATACAAGTGGTTGAGGAATGTTTCTAGCTTCTTCCGAGTTCTTTTGCATAATCAAGTACAACTGATTTATTGTTTACTCCTGCACCATCAAACTTTTTTCTGTACACTCTTTCACTATATTCTCCTTTTTTGTTACAGACCACAGGATCCTCGTATTCTCTGGTTAGACCTGGCACCACGCAAATGGGGCTGCAAATCTCCTCTCCGATTAACCTTCCACAAAGACTATCTAGTTCTCTGGATGAGAGGAAAACATCTGCAATTCTCTCCAATTATATGAAGCCTGCGCCATCCTCTTCAAGCCAGCCTGGTTTTGCCCCTTCAAGTGATACGACTAGCATTCAAAAGGTAAGTTTTGAGATCCGAATAAGTATTAAGTTTCAAATTTTCCGCAGTTCTGGTCTACAAGATGCCTGTTTTTCAACAACTTGAATATTTGAACTAATCAAGGCAAGAATGCAGTCGCGCAGCGGAATCGGCGTGGCCTCAATACACTCTGCCTCTCCCGGTTTTTCAAGTTCGTCTCGACCTTCCTCAGCAAGTATAGCCCATCTTTAAGTTTTTGTATTCATGCTTTCTCCAGTATGTTTTTCAAAATGTGCCCTTTGTGGTGGCCATCTCTCCTAGCCATATGGTTTGTGGATCTCATTTAGAGTTCATTTACGGTTCCAGGGTTTGGCTCCGCTTTAAACATTGAAACACTTGTTGCAGCAGCTGAGAGGAGAGAAACTTCTATAGAGGTGGTTGCATTTGCTGCTTTAAATATTATTTGAACTGCATGCTACTCGTTGGATGTTTTATTTCTCGCCTGTGAACCTGCTCTTTCTTGCTCTTGAATTTTTGTTCAATTCAGTACTTTGGGTACATTTCATGCTTCTCTTCATCTCGGTTGCCATTCATGATTCTGTTATCAAGGACCGAAAGGATAACAGAGGTGGCAATTTCATGTCAAGGCTAATTTTTTTGAGAGAAATTGACAAATATTTTCTTGCAATCTATAATTATGGATTGGTGCATGATGCACCTGATTTGGGTGCTTATGCTTCCAATTATGGTAATGTATGATACGATCAAAGTTGGCTGAGTTTATTTGTTTGACGTGAAGATCAGAAACTCTTTAAGTATGTCATGAAGCACTGGTGTCTGTTACCAGATTATTAGTGCTACGGAAACTCAGATTTATATAAACGAAGCTTTTGTGTCTCAATGGCCTGGAAATTGGAAGGTTATACCCAGCACATATACTTTGTATGATGAGAGCTGCTGGGATCTGTTTTCTTTTGTTATGCTTTTATTTGATGAAGGGACTCGATACATTTGTTTATGAACTGTATTTACTCAAAACATCCTTTTCATAAGTGATAATATTTCAGCTCAGTGTGCAGCCGTTGGTTCTGGTTTCTCCATTTTGATTATTTTGCTTTGTCTTCCATCTTCAAACAGGTTCCTGCATCAGAAATTCAGGATAAGATATCTTTCATTATCAATAACTTGTCAGCTGCAACTATTGAGGCTAAAGCCAAAGAATTTACTGAAATTCTGAATGAGCTATACTATCCCTGGTTTGCTCAGTATATGGTTATGAAAAGGTGAGAAATTTTCTTTTTCGTTTAATCGACTAATGTCTAACTAATGGTTGTATTTCAACGATCTATTTCATTGCTGGAGTTTTCCCCTTTATGCTGCAGTTCATTGCAGTTTTCTGGAAGAATTAAGACATTGGATTTTTGAAAAAATTCTGATTTTTTTATTCTTCATGTCTTATTTGCAGAGCAAGTATCGAGATGAATTTTCATGATTTGTACTTGAAGTTTCTTGATAAAGTAAATTTAAAGCCTTTGTACAGGGAGATTGTTCAAGCCACTTATGTGAACTGCAAGGTTTGGATAATTTAAGTACTTTGCCCTTTACTAAATGATTGGTGCTGATATTCTGTATTTCCTACTCTTCAGGTTCTCTTAGGATCAGAACTTATAAAGTCTAGTGTGGAAGAGCGTTCATTGCTGAAAAATTTAGGAAGCTGGCTTGGGAAGATTACAATAGGCAGAAATCAAGTTCTAAGGGCACGAGAGATAGATCCCAAATCGCTCATTATAGAGGTTGCATTTGTTTTGTTCATTTTTGGTCAATGAAGAAATTCTGGAAATCACAGTTTATTGCTTCATCCTTCTTTGATTTTTTGTTGATTTAGTACTTTGTTTTTGGCAGGCATACGAAAGGGGACTCATGATAGCCGTTATTCCTTTTACTTCCAAGGTATGATTTCTGTGGTTGTTGGTCGATGCGGGTGATGCTGTGTTGTCATCTCTCTCTCTCTTTCTCTCTCTTACATATATATATTCTATGCGTGTTCCAGATTCTAGAACCATGTTCTAACAGTCTTGCATATCAACCCCCTAATCCGTGGACCATGGGTATTCTGGGATTGCTTGCTGAGATTTATGCAATGCCAAATCTGAAAATGAATCTCAAATTTGAGATTGAGGTATTTTTTTTAACAAATCGTTATATTTACCTGGGTTTCAGTGGGCTTAATGGATACTTGTTTCGTACTTAAGTTTTCTCTCTCTCTCTCTCTCAGGTCCTTTTTAAGAACCTTGGTGTTGACCTTAAGGATGTAACACCAACTTCTCTTCTTAAGGATAAAGTTAGAGAAGTTGAAGGTAATCCTGATTTCTCCAACAAGGATATGGGATCTTCACAACCACCAATACCAAATGAGGCAAAGTCTGGAGTGGTATCGATTCCGAACCAAGTGGAGGTACCACTGGATGTTGCAGCTCCTGCTCATTCTGGAGGACATTCACGAATGGTATCTCAGGTTAGTGCTTCATTAAGTCCGTTTTATACCTGTAATTGACTTGAGACTGATATGCGTTTCTGGATTTAGTTTGCCACACCTCTTCATCATTCATCTGCAACGTTAACGGAAGATGAAAAGATGGTGAGCCTGGGATTTCCTGATCAACTCCCTTCTGCTCAGAGCCTTCTGCAAGTGCAGACACCACTTCTATCTAATCAGGTGCTTTTTATAGTTTTATTTGCTTTAATATCCAGGGTTTGAGTCAAATTTCTTTGCTGAATTATTTACCATGTTATGTTTGCAGCTTCCTCTGCCAGCTGCTAATGTTGAACAACAAGTTGTTGTCAATAAAAAGCTTCAGGCATATGGCCTACATGTGCATTTTCAGAGGTTTGAATTAAAAATGAAATTTGTGCAATTCCATAATGATTTAGCCCCTTTTTTTCTTTGAAGAAAAAAGTATTATCTCTACTCATTGTTTGCTGCAGTATACTTCCAATTGCCATGGATAGGGCGGTTAAGGAGATTGTGTCCAGTATCGTTCAGCGAAGTGTTTCTATAGCAACACAGACAACTAAGGAGCTTGTTTTGAAGGTACATGTGNTTTTTTTTTTTTTTGTTTTTCCTCTCCCTGACTTAACAAAATTGAAGACTGCAATCATTTTAGTTGGATGCAATTTTCGATAAACATGGTTCAAGGAAACTTTTCTTTTTTGTAATGACAGGATTATGCTATGGAACCAGATGAGACCCTTATCCGAAATGCAGCACATTTGATGGTTGCAAGATTGGCTGGGAGTCTAGCTCATGTAACCTGCAAGGTAGAGATTTTTTTTTTTTTTTTTTTTTTTTTCTTGNTTAATCTCATTGTTCTTTCCTCCTCTCTAGTTCTGTGAATTCATACATTCATTCAACTATGGCTTTTGTGATATTGAGTGACTTTTCTTTCACTTTCAGGAACCTCTGCGTGGCTCAATATCTGGACAACTGAGGAACGCACTTCAGAGCTTGAGCATAACAAGTGATCTTCTTGAACAAGCAGTTCAACTTGTGACTAATGACAATCTGGACCTTGGCTGTGTGTTGATTGAACAAGCTGCAACTGAGAAGGTAGTTTGTTCCTTGATATTTAAGTGTGACTGTATGACATTGATTCCATGTTTTGTAGAGAGCTTTCTGACAAATGACTCCACAAAATGAATATGAGAATCATTACCTATGCTAGTTTAAAATTATAAGCTCCTTGTAGGCAATATAATCAAAATAAAACAAAAGCTGTCGCTGTGTACTGACACATTTTAGTAGAACCATTCTTTTTTTCATGTTCAGTATTTCTGTATCTGGAACTGACATTCCTGTTTCTAATCTCGGTTTCAGGCAGTTCAAACCATCGATGGAGAAATTGCGCAGCAGCTGTCTATCAGGAGAAAGCATAGAGAGAGTGTTGGTCCCACGTTTTTTGATGCTAGCCTGTATGCCCAAGGTCAAATGGGTGTTTTACCAGAGGCCCTCCGACCTAAACCTGGCCACCTGTCGCATTCACAGCAGCGAGTTTACGAGGTGGATATTTTTTGTGGTTGCTTTTTGAAACATCTCCAATATAAATTAGATGGTATTAAGTCAAACATATCCTTGCTTTTCCATTTTTGTTTGTAGGATTTTGCTCGTTTTCCAGGGCAAACCCGCTCCACTCAGGGCCCAAATTCTCCACCTGTTGGTCCTTCTGCTTCACCTGCCAGTGGTGGAATGCCTCGTTCATTATCATCCGTAACTCCATCTGGCCAAATAAGCCCAAGCATCTTCTCATCTGGCCTTGTAAACGCAGGACTTGGTGTTGTTCCCCAGACACTGGAACTTGATCCAGATGACATGGATTCAGTAGGAGCCCAGATTTCTGCAAGGTTTTGTTGATATCTGTTCTCTTCTCTTCTTTCACTATTATCCCTTTCCTGGTAAAGTTATCTGATCCCTGTCCCTTGTAAACTGCAACAATATGATAATGTTACAGTGTTTCCTCGCCCCACATTGCAATTGGGGACGATCCACAAAGCCTTGAAAGTGATGCTGTTACTTCATTTCCTCCCGCTTCCTCCACCGATTTGCAAGTGGTGGAACCTTTAAATTCTGTCAATGTGAGTAAGATTACTATGCCAGTGTAATATTTTGGATGTGTGCTTACTGATGTGGAGTTTTACACTACAGGAATCTGCAATTTCCGTGCAGCCCTTAAATGCACTTTTGGCTTTGGAACGTCCTGGAACTGCTGTCTCAGATCATTTGATGACCACAGGCGATGCGCTGGATAAGTATCAGACTATTTCAGAGAAGGTTGTTAAACATCTATTTTCTTCTCCTAGCATATGTTGTACATGTGGTTGGATGGCTCATGGCTTTTAAATTGCTGATCATGTTAAGACTTGGTAGCATAGTAATTTGGTAAATATCAATATGCTTTATTTTCTTCCATTAACAAAGTTCTCTATTTAAATCATTTCAGCTTGAAACTCTGGTGGCCAATGATTCCAAGGACGCGGAAATTCAGGTAATAGATCACATTAGACACATTCATGTACTGCACTATTTGCTTTCAATCGGTGGATATATTTTTAAAAGATTCCTTTTATAGCTTCTCTTCAGTGAATTTCTTGTATAGTTTATCTTATTTTGAATTGGTTTATTGCAGGGAGTTATTGCTGAGGTTCCTGCAGTTATCTTGAGATGCATTAGCCGGGATGAGGCTGCACTGGCTGTGGCTCAGAAGGTGAAAAACATTCCAGAAATTGTTTGAATGATACCAGATANATATATATATATATATATATATATATATATATATATATATATATATATCTATATATATCTATATATACATATATTTATTTTCCTTTAATGCTGCAGGCTTTCAAGGGCTTGTATGAAAATGCATCCAACAGTGCTCATGTTAATGCTCACCTTGCTATCCTGGCTGCTATTCGTGATGTGAGCAAGCTTGTAGTTAAGGAACTCACTAGCTGGGTATGCCAAACTGCTTAAATAAGTTTTATATATTTGATTTTTGATGCAAATTATTATAGTTGGATTAATTATACTACACAATGGTTGTAAGATGAATGTCATGAATAAATATTTTTAACTTTGTTATGAACACTTTTGAAATTTGTTTGTAAACGTGTTCAGTTTTGAGGAGCAAATGATGTGGTCAATTAATACATATTTGCTTTGCCATACGATGTTTCTGTTTCATGTTTATGAGTTTGAGATATAAGGGGTGTCAGGTTTCTCGAAACAAATGGGGTAGTTTGGCTCTTGAAGATTCGATATCGGTCATGGTTTGAGACTTTGAGTAGCATAGGATCACAGTGCCTCTAAAGTTGTAGTTCCAGTTATGGTTTTTTATAGTGTGACCCTGAATTCCTTGTTGCTTCCAATATGCTTTTGAAATTTCATGATACAGTTTTTTGCGTGCGTAGGGCTGTGGGGGAGTAGTACCCAATTTGGTGTTGCCAACTTAGATTCCCTAGAACCATATACTTGTCCTAGTCCTTAAGTGTGAAGGGTTGGTGCCGGTGTTGCCATTCCAGATTCCCTCGAACATTCACTTCTCTTAGTCTCTCGTTTTATAATTGCTTTTGTTGATGGTTTGAAAATGTTGAACTATCATTATTCATCAAATCTTACATATGAAGTTCTATGAGTCGAGAACCTGGTCCACTGCAAGGAGATTGTTAATTACCATTTTCTTTTCTTGAACTGTTTTTTCACAGGTGATGTACTCTGAGGAAGATAGGAAGTACAATAAAGACATCACTATTGGTCTTATTCGGAGTGAACTATTGAACCTTGCCGAGTATAATGTCCATATGGCGAAGCTTCTTGACTCGGGAAGAAACAGTATGTGTCACAAAGTTTGTGCTCAATTTTTTGATTGGATATATTAACGTTCCGCTGTTTACAATGTGCAGAGCCTGCAACAGAATTTGCGGTCTCTCTTATACAAGCATTAGTTATCAATGATTCCAAAGTGATATCAGAACTACACAATCTTGTAGATGCTCTGGCAAAGGCACGATCTTACTCAGTTTGTCTCACATAATTGTGTTTTCTTTCTTCCCATAGTCTGTGTGTGTGTGTATGTGTTCAATGATAAGGGTCGTTTTTATTTTCCAGCTTGCTGCAAGACCTGGATCTCCAGAGTCGTTACAACAGCTGGTTGAAATTGCGAAGAACCCTGCTAATGCCGCCATTTTGTCTTCTGTAACTGTTGCGAAAGAGGACTCGGCGAAAACCTCTAAGGACAAAATGGTATTGGAAGTGCTTTCCTTTTTCCTTTTTTCTATTGTTTCATCCCTTGGTATTTGCTTGCATATCTTTATTGGGTTTGTCTCAATATCTGAAGTTATGCCTTATTATCTGGAACAGTTCACCGTGGCTCCTGCAGCAAACCGGGAAGAAGAGTACAATGCATCAGAATTGATGGATTCAGATCTTTCAGGTTTTCATGAGCAGGTGCTAAATTTAACTTTGTTCACTAATTTTGATGTTCCTAATTAACAATAGGAAGTTGAAATTGTAGAGTATGTCACTGTTTACGAAAAGATACTTTCAGGGTTCTCACTTGGTAATTCTTGCTTATAAGAAGCTACAGAGTTTATGTTGGGTATGCATTTTATTGTTTCTCATCATATTTGTTGTCATCTTTTCTTCATGTGCTGCATATAGGTTTCTGTGCTGTTTGCTGAATGGTACCAAATATGTGAACTCCCTGGAGCAAACGATGCTGCTTCTGCTCGTTATGTTTTACACTTACAGCAGAGAGGCCTGCTAAAAGGAGATGAAACTTCAGATCATTTTTTCCGCCGTATAATGGTAAAGCTCCTTTTTTCTCAGACACCTTATATAAATGGTTGCTTGTGGAATATTTAATTTATGGTCGGTTCAACATCAGGAACTTTCACTATCGCATTGTTTATCATATGAGGCGATAAATTCTAGCCCTTCCCAGTCACATCAGGGACAGCCACTCTCGTTCCTAGCTATTGATATATATGCGAAGTTAGTTTTCTCAGTTCTGAAGGTAGGCATTGTTTAATTGGCCTTCTCACAACATTTGTGGTTATTCGGTATTTCATTCTTTATCTCTTCACTTTTACCCATAGATTTT
>BKCP01007170.1:165295-196935 GCA_008636005.1 Striga asiatica | reverse complement strand
TTTTCAAAATCGATAGAAACTTTTACCCATAGATCATCTGACTTCTTTTCAATTTTGTATCATCTGATTCTGGGATCTTCCAGTTTTGCCCCGTCGATCAGGGATCCAATAAGCTCTCTCTTCTGCCCAAGGTATGAATTCAATTTCTAAACCTTATGGCCTTTCTGTTTGATGGTTAGTATATTACGTTTTGGTCTATGTTTCTTTTAGGTGCTTGCTGTGACCGTGAAATTTATCCAAAAAGATGCCGAGGAGAAGAAGATAGCCTTCAATCCCAGGCCATATTTTAGATTGTTTATTAATTGGCTGCTTGATTTGTGTTCCTTGGAGCCGGTTTTTGATGGTGCCAACTTTCAGGTATATGCTGCAATTTCGTTATAATTTTATATAATCTTTAATATTATATTCAGTTTGTGAATACAGGTTCATCTCAGTATTTGCTTTAGTTTTCTATCTGCCTTTTCTTACAATGAATCCATTTAAAACCTTTCAGGTGTTGACTGCTGTAGCAAACTCTTTCCATGCAATTCAACCTCTTAAGGTCCCAGGGTTCAGGTTTGTGTTTGACTAGTACAAATTTTTATTAATATATTTCGGCCTATTCAATATACCATAACTCCATTTTTTATATTTATTATTAACTTTTTTGAACAATCAGTTCCAATACTAGGGGGGGATTACTTGACTCATAATGGGTCTGGAGTCTGTATGATTACTCTTTTTGCCAGATCATACGCATACGTGAATATTTTAACGACCAACTTTGCTCTTTGCTTTCAGCTTTGCGTGGCTAGAATTGGTAAGTCACCGAAGTTTCATGCCAAAATTACTGACGGCAAATGCACAGAAGGGATGGCCCTATTTCCAGAGATTGTTGGTAGACCTGTTTCAGTTTATGGAGCCATTCCTTAGGAATGCCGAACTTGGAGAGCCGGTCGGTAACTAGTTTATGCAATTTTCCTTGTTTCTGAATGCTTTTTTTTTTTTTATTATTATTATTCTGCTGATTTAGTCAATTTACTGTCATTTTGTGAATCGATTTCAGGCTCACTTTCTGTACAAAGGGACGCTCAGAGTATTGTTGGTGCTGCTTCATGATTTTCCGGAATTCCTTTGTGATTATCATTTCAGTTTTTGTGATGTCATCCCCCCAAGCTGCATACAGATGCGAAATATAATCTTGAGCGCGTTTCCTCGTAATATGAGGCTTCCAGATCCTTCAACTCCCAACTTAAAGGTACGTAGACTCGAAATATGTACGCACGTCTTGGTCTATAAAATTTAAATCTGGAAAGTAATTGATTTATTTATGTAATAATTTAGATTGATCTGCTGGCGGAGATTAGTCAATCGCCTAGAATACTTCCTGAGGTTGATGCCGCGCTAAAAGCGAAGCAGATCAAGAATGAAGTGGACGAGTATCTCAAGGTGAATATTAATGAAAACCAATTTATTTATTTATTTTTTCTTTGGGCAGGGGAAATAAAGGAAATCCTTTTACCTTGTGGGAGGAGAAAAGTCTAGATTTTAGTGACTATTTATCAATTTTGAAGAGCTTTGTTTTGTTTTTCGTGACTTTGCATTATCAATCCTGATTTGTTTTTCCTTTGCTTGTATGGCCTATATTACAGACGAGGCAACAAGGGTCATCGTTTCTTTCCGAGTTAAAACAGAAGCTACTGCTTTCTCCAGTTGACGCGGCTCGCGCTGGGACCCGCTACAATGTCCCTCTGATCAACTCCCTTGTACTATATGTTGGTATGCAGGTAAGTCATTTCCCATAATACAGTTTTTTATGAAGTATGTTCAATATAATACTAATTACAGAAAACCTAGTCTTTTAAAATAAAAAATTATTAGTATTAACCAAATAATAATGAAATTGAGCTTTATCCTTCAGGCTCTGATTGTTCAGAGGATATCGTGATCATATATATATTTTTTAATTCAAAGTCTAACTCAAATTTAACTCCACACAACCCTCGATATTATCAATATAATTAAATAATACCAATCAATCATCCTCACACATCACATCAACTTTGATTCACTATTCATCCACTCATAATTTTAACTACTCATCACTTTCAATCACCTCTCTCCTACTTCTCTTTCTCTCCTATTCAAATCAACTTTCATCATTATATTTTAAAATTATTTTAATACAAACTCAAAATCCCACTCAAACCTAATCCAATCAATTTTTTTTTCTTTTTTCAAAATTAAGTCTGGTTATCCAACAAATCCAATCAAAACCAAAATAACTTATATCCAATCACTCCCTTTGTCTTTTAAAATAAAAAATTTATGAGTATTAACCACATAATAATGAAATTGAGCTTTATCCTTTAGCATCCCTAACTATCTTTAAACTCTATCTAGGCTATCCAGCAGCTGCAAGCAAGAGCCCCTTCTCAATCCATGGCAAATATGACTGCCTTCTTGGTGAGTGCTGCTTTGGACATTTTCCAGTCTTTGATTATGGATCTCGACACCGAGGGCCGCTACCTTTTCCTGAATGCTGTTGCCAACCAATTACGTTATCCGAACAACCATACCCATTACTTCTCTTTCATCCTCCTTTACCTGTTTGCTGAGTCGAACCAGGTACATGGGTACATGATCGTATACTTCTTATACGTTTGTGCTAAATAAATTTCCTAAAACCAACACGACATCGTGTTTTTATTTTCCTTCATTTGTTCATGTACGTATATGATTAATGACCCGACTATCGATTTTAAAATTTTGAGCAGGAAATGATTCAGGAGCAAATCACGAGGGTCCTGCTGGAACGCCTGATAGTAAACAGACCTCATCCTTGGGGACTTTTGATAACATTTATTGAGCTAATCAAGGTAACTTCAATTTTTCTTCCAATTTTTGAGGTCAATTAAATGTCAAAGACTGTCCTGTGTCTGTGTGTGTGTGTGGTTTTTTTTTTTTCNTAATATATGCATTTTTTTTGCTTTGTGTGTGTGTGTGTCAGAATCCGAGGTACAATTTTTGGAGTAGGAGTTTCACGAGATGTGCACCGGAGATTGAGAAGCTGTTTGAGTCTGTTTCAAGATCTTGTGGAGGTCCCAAACCTGTAGATGATAGTGTTGTGTCAGGTGGAATCGCTGAGAATATGCATTAGACTTGTTTGTAGCTGTAAGATATAATGTATGATTGAGACACATTAATTTGTTGTAAATACAGGTCCTAACTTGATTGGGCCAGACTAGTGTGCTTTATACTCATACCATCTGTATATATTCCATTTAACAACAAGAGTGCTTATTTATTCAAGACAAATGATTGACACTTGTGGTGATTACAACCAAACTATAAGTAGAGCCCGTTATATAAAACGAGCCACTCGTGATCTCGGCTCGGCTCTTTTAAGTAGTACTGTATATCCCATTTAACAATAGAGTGCTTATTTTTACAGTAGAAATTTCTCTTNTTCAAGTATACAGTGAGAAATGGGTTTCTCCCAAACCTGGGAAAATGTTGCTGTGTTAATTTTCAGAGAATGAGAAAGGGGATCTCCTAAGCCTGGGAAAATGCTGCCATAAAAGCATGATCATCAACTCTAATTCAAACTGCGACATTTTGTTTTTCGCAGAGGAACACAAAAATAAAATAAAAAATGCTACACCTTGATATCCAAAAAACAGTTCATCATAAATAACTTTGTTATTGAGCCTGGGGAAAAGAATGATATCCAGAACTGAAAATGTCACATTTAAATGATAAAAGATGGCATCCACGTTCAACATCCGATGATAGCATATGAACGACTCTCGAGACTTGAAAGGGTAAAAAATTAAAAATTAAGGAAACAAGAAACAAAATTTGTTAAACAAAGAGGTTTCCTTAATTCTTCCTGCAAGCAAATCAAGTACTTTAATCTCAACTTTGATCTTAACAAAAAATCTCATTACATACTAAAAAAAGTCACAATATTCTCCACAAAAATCATATCCTAACAAGAGCATCATTCTCCTGTTCGCCTGAAACAAAGCATTACTACTCTTTGCGGACAAAGTAGAGCTTGCCCACAACATGGAGAATGGCAACAAAAGCTATAAAACCAATGCTCATAACAAGCACAACATTTGGTGAAATCTTGAGCCCAGGTGCATCATCTGTGTAAAACTGAAGCATGGTCCCACCTGCACCGCCACCTGCCGCCCCACCACCGCCAGCTGTCCTCCTCCGGCGAAGGTTAGCGGCGGCTGCAGCTGCAGTTCCTCTCTGCGGAGCTCCTCCACCAGTTGCCATTTCTGCAGCGAACAACTTCAAGCTTCAAATAATGTGTCATCATGTAACTCGAAGATTTGTGACAATAACAGTGATTTCAAGTGATCGTCATATGAACATTCTATCACATCTACTTTATTCAGTGCATTTTAAATAATATTTAATTACAAACTCAATATCATCCACTCAATCAACTTTATTCAAAATAACTCACTTTAACTAACCAAAACCGGTTGGATTCTTATCCAATCACGCCTAAAAAACTGGAAACATGGATATGCATTCAAGCCAAAATTTGTCACTCAGCCCACACTAGAGGGAAAGCCAAGTGGATAATAAGCTGTGGCTTTATAATGAAAAACATCAACGAAGCTTCCGTTTACAAATAACTTACTGATCCCATTTCCAGTATGTTAAAAAGGGTTGTTGAAAGTCTACCACTAACTTACAAACGACAGACTATGGGGAAATTTATCTATAACTTAGAGAAACTTATCAACTTTCACTATATCAATCAGAGAATGTTTGGAACAGCTACATTAAAACAACCAGGAATCAACAAACTAACATATGCATGAATATCTTGGAAGCCCTACCACTATTCAATCTAACTTACGCCATATGTGATGCAAGTTGATATCTTTAAGCTGTAAGCTATGCAGACGGACTAATGATGAATTGTAAATCTCAAAGAATGTATAGCCACTAAATCATATCCTAGCAATTTGGAAGAAAATTCAATCCTAGCAGCTGTTCTCACGGGGTTTTTCACCATTAGATCAAAACACCAATGTGGGTATGTGAGTTTGTGATCCAACAGTAACAAAACCTGCTGAGGTCAGCCGTTAGAATCAATCCTCAATTTAGATCACAACTGGAAAACAAGAATAATAAACCGAGATTCATCCGGGGACAAACTTCCAGATCTCATATTCGGACCAACAAAATAATTTAATTGCAAAATCAAATAATCGGATCGAGTGGTAAAATAAAAAATTCATCAGAAACAGCACGCCGGCATTTAAGAATCCATCCAATCACTGACTAAAACGTAAAATCCACTGAAAGAAAAGGAAAAAAATGTACATCCACCGAGGAAATCGAAAAACATGAAAATGCAAAATCAAAGTAAAATGAGCTGGAGAAAATCAGAAGCTCACCTTAATCTCCTGTAATTGAGAACAAGCGAATGAATCGATTTGGGATTTTTTTTCTAGGTTTTCGATTTGTAGCTCGATTAATTTGCTAGATCAATAAAATGTGCTCGACAGTTGTTTTTTCTGTTGTATTTAAAAGAGAAACAACGTGGCTACCGACACATAATCTTAACCAATTATTAATTGCCACGTATGAAAAGGCGGCCAACATATTGCTCCGTCAGAATTGATTTTGGTCAGCACAGTATTACATTATTTAACAGAGAATATAACTAACAATTATTTGTAGAATAAATAAAATTAATTAGTCTTTTTTTCTGAAAAAAAAAATGTGCGGCATGAGTACAAGAAACAAACAAATGATTTTTTTAATTGAAAAAAAAAAAAATCGTATCTAACATTTAAAGGTTATTAGGTAATAGTAATTATCTTATTTTGTTTTTAAATAATTATCCACGATAAGATTATACAATCCACCACCAATACATATTTCAAAACTTTTGTTTAAATTTAGTCCAATTTACAATTTACCATGGTACAGAGACCTAAACAAGCTATACAACTCATTTTGTAACACTCGTTTTTTTCCCAAAGCTTAAGTGATTCGACCTATCATATATTTCTAAATTTGCACCATATACCAGTCCTTAGTATTTATATTACACATATACATCTCATATATATTTATTTGCAATCCTACCAAAATTACCATAATTATTTGCACTGCCAGTTTTTTGTTTAAATATACACCCTAACTCACGCCGGATCTCCCTCTCTCTCTCTAGACACCTCCGTCCCGTTTTCACGCATAGAATCTTTTTTTATTTTTTGTTCGTTAGGCTTCGTTCTCAAAATTTCTGATTGATTTTTGCAGATGATAAGCGAAGAAGAGAAAAATCATTACAGAGAAGAAAAAGAAGAAGAAAAAGAAGAAGAAGAAGAAGGGCCTCACTGCAAGGGCCGGCTCGACTCCGGCGGCGAAGAAAGGTAAAAAGAAGAAGTGAAGACGGAAGGATTAATTATCTAGTTAATTATCTACAAGGCTCAATCAAAATAAGACTTCATGCTGGTTGGGAAGAGGGAAAAGCAATCAATCCTTTCATGTGCAGAAGCCAACCAGACTTAGTGATTTCAATGAACAGAAAAAGCGGCTTGGCCGAGGGGCCAATTTTTTCCTTCTACGGATCCCATTGATGATTTTTTTTTTAGAATTATTTTCGTTTGATTAACTTTTGATCCGCCCATTGTTGCCCATTGATGATTTCCAGCAAAAAGTTGATCTCATTTTGATCCGCCCTGCAATATGAGCGGACTCGAGTATATGTTACACAAAATATACTTTAAATATACACTCGAGTTTCAATCGTTTCTCAAAATCGATTTCAGAACCCACATATATATAAAATATACCTAAGATATACATTCGAGATCACGTACATGAGACGAGCAGACACAAAATATACACAAAATATACTTTAAATATACACTCGAGTTTCAATCGTTTCTCAATATCGATTTCAGAACCTACATATACATAAAATATACCTAAGATATACACTCGAGATCACGTACATGAGACGAGCAGACAAGAAGGTCTCAGGCGGTGGTTGAGCAGGTCCAATTGGTTATCTTTTCTTAAATATGGAATATAGAATCAAGATCTGTAACTGATTTTTAGGCAACAATATAATTAATTACTAGCTATTAGGTACATATACAATTAATTGTGTATTAATGGTAATTTTGTAATATTCCTACAATCGTGTAGGATAAGTGAAAATGTCCCATAAAAATATATATTTATATTATGAATAGTCATATTTTTTATATATATTATTTTTTCAGAGAAAAATTATGATTTTTTTAACCATTAAATTTGCAGTATACGGTGCGAACCATGCATTTTTCATCCAAACGCTCCAGTGAGCTCTCTCCATAAACTTTCTCCCAACTATCCTGCATATTATTTTGCTCATATACGTTCGCTTAAATAATAAATACTCATTCAGTAATAACTTACAAAAACAATAATCAACAATTACAAGATGAGAAATTAAATAATACATAAAATAACGTTTATTACAAGAAATCAACTTTTGAGGAATTGTATTTCACAAAGGCCTTGACACACCTAATTATTTGCAGGGAAAATAGGAGGAAGATACTGTTGACTTTTATAATTTAATAATCTTCAGACACCCACTGCTCCTTCATTTTTCCTTTCCTTAATTAAAAAGATAACGTGTAAATGGGAATAAAAGTTGGGAAGCAATTTTCCACAAAAGCTTGTTTGGATGAATATTGAATGAGGATATTTTATATTTACGAAAGTTTACGAGTACAAAACCAGAAATTACGCTGAATCTATAACACACACACACAAACACAGCCGTGGACCAATTCATTTTTAGTAATTAAATTAACCACCACCACCATTTTCATACTATAGTTGATGTCGTGTTCTGTATAAAATTTGTTTGACTAGTTCTTTCCGTGACCTGGCTATGGCTACAATTGAATATTAGACATTGTACACACATGCTAAAAGTATTACAAATTTGCATAAGAATATTTAATGTATATTACTGCATAAATAGATTTCCCAAGTGTTATATTAAAGATCCAACAGACCAGAATGTGCAGAGAATAAAAACTTATAAAGAGAATTATGGGGTTGCTGAAGCATCAGCAGTAAAATGTTGAAATCCGAGCTCAGTTCATTTGTAAATATATAGAAGTACCAAATCACAAGATATATCATATGTTGTGAAGCTAAAAAAAACTGGAACCTGTGGTCATAATCTATATTGGTTAGATGGTGGATGAGAGGGGCCGCTCAGGCCTGGAACTAACGTGTAGCAACCTTTCACAATGAGGGACTTGCTTATAGCACATTGGCAACACCACAGCTCTATATTGCCCCATCCAGACAGAATTTCGATATGATTATGGAATGAATTTCTCTTGCCTTATCTAATCCCAAGTTGCTGGAGCGAATCTAGACCAACAAGGAAAACACGCTTTTGTGTCTGATACCGGAAAACTACTACTCCTTTATATGCTGTTCTTGGGACACCATCCTGAGAAAAAAAAACAAACAAACAAACAAAAACAAAACCGAGTACTTCATCAGAAAAAAATGAATAGAAAATGCTTTACAATTGTGCGGCAGGCAAAAAACAGGATAATAACCTATTCTGGGAACTGGGGGCTGAAATAGACTAAAATGGAACGATAAATAAACAATAACCACCTCAATAACTCTATAACAGTTGTTACCTTCCACTCTTCAAAAATACCAAACTGACTCGCAATGCGCTCAAAGTCCGACTGGTCTCGGTACAAAATACGAATATCACCTTTTATGTTTTTTGTCTTCAGAACAGCATCGGTCCCATGCACTGGGGTAGAGTTCTTAAGCAATCCAGCAAAGTGCTCAGCATACTTGTCCTAAAATAACACATATTTACAAATTATTTTTAAGCAACAACATTTTTACTCTTACTTTCATCTATTTCTTATACTTTGTTTAGTGCTCCCAGCATAAAAATTTACCTCCTCTAGGTAGCTCAGATCCATCGACTTCCAATCAACCTTCCAGAGAGATCATAGAATGAGCCTTTAGACAACAGCAGGCAAAACGATATTAACTCAGCGCGAAATTGGTTACACACCTGAACATCATTCAGTCTGATAGGTTCAAGGTATTGTTTGAAGAATTGCCCCATACTCGAACCCTGCAAGAAAAAAAAATAAAAATAAAAATAATAATAGTAATAATAAACCCAGAATTCAGAAGCAATCGGGGGATGACAGTCTTACATGCTCCCCAAAATTATATGTTCTGCACACTTCAGGCCGAATGAACTGTCTTCCTCTGTGATTCTCCTTCAGTCTCAGCCAGTCATCCCAATAAGTAAATGTTTGGTCAAGAAAAAACTCTCAAGATTGCAACAAAGGGTTATACACAAGGACATTTATTTATATCACAAATATGCAGATATAAACTTAAAATTGTGTATGTTCAACAATGAGGTGACAAATATAATACGATTATTGAAGGATATGCCTTTGGCCATTTAGGAGACAGTTCATCCCATATGGATCTTGAGATCATCCATCCAAGACCAGGGAAAAAATCAGAACGATAAAGTACATCTGCAAGATACTCTATGAAATCAGATGAATCACATTGTATGGACTATTTGCATTTACGTTGACCAACAGTTATAGATACGAATTCCCAAATCTGAGATCTAAAGGTCAAGTAGGTATCATTATCAATTTCAGTGTAATAATTAGAGCATAATTGTGTATCTCAGCACCCAAAAAGAAAAAAAAAGGAAAAAAAAAAAAGAGAATTTTCAGAAAGGGTGATCGGATGCAGACTCAGCAAACGGGACTTATCCACATATAATGAAAGATGGAAACGAGTTAGAAAAAGGAAACCACATCAGAAATAATACAGTTATTAGAAGTAATCTGGTGAAAGATTTCAAGAACACAGTTTTTGCATTTGGGCTAGAGACAACTAGGCAAGTAGACAGGAGAGTAGTTGCATCTCGACTTCTCTCTTTAAATGGAAACGGGATAGAAAAAAAAAATAAAAAAAATATAAGTTTATCCTATCTGATGTTATTGACCTCAAGGATTTGAACATTTGTACTGAAAGGAACTCTAAATGGGTTCTTTTCAGTTTTTACTGCAAATTTTTAACCTTTAAACTTTTAGTACAACCAAAGACCATATCATGATTGCTGATTTATGTAAAATATATCTACATATTGAAGATTATTAATATTTATCAATTGTGAATGATAGAATCATGTCCAAAAACAAGTAATATATGGCAGTTCTTCATTAGGTCTAGAAATATGCTAGCCTCAACCTAGGCACAATCATTGTAGCAGCTTTTATGATTTTATCACTGCCATGGGAACAGTTGACTTACAAGGATCATGAACGAACTGCCTCTGCCCATTATCATTCCATGACGATATCGCCATAATGGATCTATCCAATTCACAAAGAACACAAGCGACGGAACTTAATCAAAATTAAAAAATGGACAGACAGCCAATAAGATCTTAAAGTCTAAAATCTCACTTATCACGATCGAGGAGTTTAGCTCCAGCCTCAAAATAGTCAAAGAAATCGGGAGCAATTTCCATATCATCTGAATATTAAAGTGCTTTAAGTCAAATCAATAGAAAAAGAGGCAAATGAAACAAAAATGATACGATCAAAGTAAGAGTAAAGGCACCTTCAAGGATGATAACTCGACTGAAATTATGCTTGTAGAACAATTGGTCAAGTGCCCATTTATAATGTCCTGAAAGGCAAGCATATAAATTATGCTGGCAAGAAGAATGACATCCAATATAATAGACAATTAAGAACAAGAAACCACATAGTGGAAAAGTTTACGTGCAATCTTGTAGTATGCGATCAGTTCCCCAGGCCTGTCTGTATGTACAGGTTCATAATCCAGATGCTGATTAAATACTACCAATGTATCAGAACTCTCATAGTTCATCAAGGAAACAGAGAATCTAATCTTATGACAAGAAATTAGGCAGTCAAGGGATTCCAAAATTATGTTTCAGCAAATCAATCAAAAGTTGTAATAACTGTAGGTAGAATGTGAAAGGATTATTAAAAAATATGTCTCGTAAAATGGGTCACCTCGGTAGCTAGTATTGTACGATGCTACACATCCAGCATAAATGCAAAAGGCAAGTACCTGCATGTACGTTAGCTGATCATAGCTCAGCGCCTTACTTTTAACATGAGGATCTGATCCATCCTGCACAAAACGAAGAATAGTTTTATCTTAATACACCTCCTCGGCATCATCACTCTGGGAATAAGCAATGCTGTATGATAAGAGTGCTGAATTAGAGCAAATGGAAATCTTATTTCAGGTACCTGTGATACGAAAAGAGGATATCTTGATGCAACCGGACTCTGATATCTATAAGCATAAAGGTTTGTCAGATGCTGAGATGCATACGTGCAATTAAATACACTAAAATATGTATCAAAGACATCATACTTTAGAATAGACTTGATAGTCTTGTCAAGGTAATCAGCACGGTTACAGGCCATCACTACAACTGCAGCTACAGGAACCTGATCGTTCATTTAGTATTAGGTTCAATGAATATGAGTAAAGAGAATATCATAGGCAACTAGATAACTTGATCTTTCTTCCCACTCAACTTGTACATCACCCATCAATTTCGCGAGACCTTTCCCTGCAGCACAGAAGATAATGCAGTAATTGATCAAAGACAAGGATCAACTAAAGAGAAAAGGTATGGTGGCAACTCAGTTGTAGTTCTAAAGAGCATCTTGTGCAAGATATTTAAACTATCCACGAAACCAATTTTTCTGTCACTATTACCTCGAGAAGCTTTAAAGATAACTTTGCTCAATTGACATTCTGTTTGGAGGGAAACGGTGGGTGTCATAACTAGAACTCTTATATTAGCTATATTTGTCTGTATACGAGCCTTGTTGAAAGTGTTCCTATTGTCTCCAACACCATACCACGCTAGGCCCCCCAGGAAAAAAGATTTACATAAGTTCCAAACAATGACTTTCTCCAAGCCAGTCAAAACTAAGAAGTTCTACTATAATGTTCAGCCCTTTATCATAGTTGAAACTGGTTTAACTTTATCCCCATTTACGTCTTCGCTAACATGCAAATCTTGGACTGTTTAGTTTGCTAATTACCCCCGGCTTTCACCTAGCCCAGTCCTTCTCATTTCTTAGCTGATTTATGCTTTCAGATTAAGTCAATAATGGTATCATATACCCCCCATAACTAGCAGTTTAAATGCAGACACATAATGAAAAATCAACATGTAACATGCATTGCAACATATCATGCAAGATGAATGAGAATGAGAAGTGCAAAATAATCATACCTTGAAGATCCTGAACAAGTACTCTTAACTGTCTACATTCTTGTTCCTGACGTTTCATTTCTTCTGAAGTTCAGCACATTCATAATTGTAAGTGCAACAGCCATAAAATATATTACAAGAAAGATACAACATCAAGTGATAGAATAATAGATTTCTTAACATCATCCAAGAAACAGGATGATACTAGGTAAGAAGTAAGAAAACAAGAGTTTGCGCTAAAGAGATGGGCCTCATTGTTTCTCTTGGGAAACTAGAGTCTAGAGATTAAGGGTATTGCATATGCAAACACTTCCCATAAACGCCAACAAGATCCCTCGTTAACCTTTCTCAGTCAAATCTTATAATAAGAAAAATCCTATAAGTGATGCGAACATATTTACAACCCTCAATTACAATAGCAAAATTGCAAATATTAGTACAAAAGTAATGTTAAGGAAGAGAAGATGATTACTACTAAAGGATTGTAGTAGATATAATAAAATACCTTCAAGAGAAAGAATCCGCCCTTGTTGCATGCTGATCTGATCAATCAATAATCGCGTCTGTCTTGTGCATTGGGTTTCTGCCTCAATCTGAAATGAATACAGTATGATGTTTTTAGGTTTTCTCTACAGAAACGAGCAAATCACTTATATGAGTGCATTGGGTTTGTAGGTTTTCTCTACAATTGGCAGCTACAAAATTAGTAACATCAGAAACAATCTGTGGTGAAGTAGATTTGATATCCTCAAATGCATTATTTGTTAGGAAGCTGTAAGTCGGACAAATATATGATATCCAACCAAATATTAAAGTATGGATCAAGAAAAACATGGAGTACGTACAGCATCCGCAAGCCGATCAGCATATTGTGATTGAGTAGCAAAAAGGCGCATCTGAGGATCAAGAACATGAGTGAGTTGTATCACCAATCTATCAAAACTTTTGCAGCACCAGGCAGTTTAGTCAAACAAACGGACACGAGAGAAACTGATGCACGATTCACTTAAGCATTCGACACATATCAATTTAGAAAGCAAAAGACTGGCTCCTAGCAATGCAAGTATCTGATTTCCATCAGAATCTAATTATTAAAATCATAACAATATATAATCTAGCTTAAGAATTGAAGAAGCTGAGCATGCGGCCAATCACATCTCAGCAAAATCCACTCTCACATTCACAACAACATAGAGCACAGAGTAAATCGTAGATCAATAGCAGCAGAAAGGGTTTGACCTGGATGTAGATGAACGGCAAGACGACGAATAGAAGGAGATAGCGGTAGTCGAAAGATAACTTCCGCATCCTTTTTTTAACCTTTAATTATACTTCTGTCTCCGAGGAGAGTGATTCAGAGAGGCAAATGGAAAGAGAAGACGAGGTTCTTTTGGATGGAAAAAACCCAGCTCACCGTCATAAGTCCACCACCGGAGATTGACCTGAAAATGAGCGGCGCGTCTGGTCAGGAGTAAATTACAATTTCCAAGTGGGAAAAAACAATTATATGTTTTAATTTTTCTTATGGTATTTTTTATTTATAAATATATCAATAATAATAATAATAAGAAATATAAATACTTTACATATAAATTTTATATTGCAAATTGTAATATTATATTTTTTAATATAAATATTACCACTTAAACATATATAGTAGTTATTAGGGGTGTTCATCGGTCGTTTCGGTCGACCGACCGAACCGAAGTACAAAAACCGAATTATTAAATTTCAAAAACCGAACCGACCGAAATAATTCTTTAAAACCGAAGTATAACCGAACCGTATATATATATATATATATATATTATAATATAATATTTTAATAGTACAAATATACAATAACCCTAACTTAATTTCCTAATTTCCTCAACATCTTCAAAAAAGGGGACACCCTCTCCCTTCCCCAATTCCTCCGCTGCCGTCCCCAAATCCTCCGCCGCTGCTTCTCTGCGTTGCTCCACCGCCGCTGCTTCTCCGCGCTGCTCCACCGCCGCTGCTCCTCCGCAGTCCGCCTTAAATCGCCTCAATCCACACCATCCCCCAAATCGTCCGTTCCGCAAAAAATCATCCCGTTATCTCATCGCTGAGTTTGTCTAACTTGCTATATCTGCTATAATTTTGTTCCCTTTTGTTGTAATTTTTGAATTCTTGTTCGTTTGATTTTTTTAGGGCACTTTATGTTCTACTTTAGTTTTTTAAGAAGTAGCTTTTTTAGTGGTTCTTTTTTATGTTACACCTGAAATTGATGTGCTTTAATTTGGCTCATTATATTAAAAAGCTCCTTATTTTATGTATTTGCAGGCTTGCAGTGGTGTATAGCAGTACGTTATTTCTTGTGGGTGTATGCTAAATCTCTACTCCATCTGTTCAGAAGGGTTGGTGGAATAAACTATATATGATAATTGATCTAAACTATTTAATGTTAGATTTTGAGTTCTTGGTATAATTTGGATTTGTTGATTGGATTATTTTCGGTCATTTCAGTATTTTCAGTCATAGTACTGAGTATTTTACATCAAGCTCTGTTTTATGATGCATTGATTTGTGCTCCATATACATTGTGCTGACTGAAAAAATTGTTTTTTGTAAAAATTCGGTTAATCGACCAAACCGACCGAACAATTCGGTTCGGTTATACTTCGGTTTTAAAGAATTATTTCGGTCGGTTCGGTTTTTGAAATTTAATAATTCGGTTAATTCGGTTTTTTTAGTTCGGTTTCGGTCGGACGACCGAAACGACCGATGAACACCCCTAATTTGAATACATATATGGGACCCACTATCTACTCATTCAATATAAATTTTAATATTCTATTTTTAATAAAAATAAAAATTTAATATTTTTAAATTATAATAATAAATTTTAAATGCATAAAAATAAAGACCAAAATAACTTAAATTAAGATTACCCAAGAAAAAAAATAGTAGAATTAAATTTGGAAAGTGTGATATAAATAAAATTTGAATTTATCAATATTGAGAAGTGTGATATAAATAAAATTGAATTGAATATATATATATATATATATATAAAATAAATTGATTAAATAATTAAATGAAAACAAAAAAAAGGCGCTAAAAATGCCGTTCAATGTATTGAACGGACAAAGGGCCCCACATTTAAATGGATGTCTTGCATCCGTGTTGAACGGGATGGCCCCATTTAAACGCCTAAATTGGTGCCCTTATACATCACTTCAACTGTATTCAGTACATTTTAAATATTATTTAATTACAAACTCAATATCATCCACTCAATTAACTTTATTCAAAATAACTCACTTTAACTAACAAAAACCGGTTGGATTCTTATCAGGCCTAAAAAACTGGAAACATGGATATGTATTTCAAGCCAAAAATTGTCCCTTAGCCCACACAAGAGGGAAAGCCAAGTGGATAACAAGCTGTGGCTATATAATGAAAAACATCGACGAAGCTTCCGTTTACAAAGAACTTACTGATCCCGTTTCCAGTATGTTAAAAAGGGTTGTTGGAAGTCTACCACTAACTTACAAACGACAAACTATGGAGAAATTTATCTATAACTTAGAGAAAGTTATCAACTTTCACTATACTAATCAGAGAATGTTTGGAACAGCTACATTAAAACAACCAGGAATCAACAAACTAACATATGCATGAATATCTTGAAAGTTCTACCACTATTCAATCTAATTTACGCCATATGTGATGCAAGTTGATATATTTAAGCTGTAAGCTATGCAGACGGACTAATGATGAATTGTAAATCTCAAAGAATGTATAGCCACTAAATCATATCCTACCAATTTGGTAGAAAATTCGATCCTAGCAGCTGTTCTCATGGGGTTTTTCACCGTTAGATCAACACACCAATGTGGGTACGTGAGTTTGTGATCCAACAGTAACAAAACCTGCTGAGGTCAGCCGTTAGAATCGAATTTTCCTCAATTTAGATCACAACTGGAAAACAAGAATAATAACCGGGATTCATCCGGGGACAAACTTCCAGGTCTCATTCTCGGACCAACAAAATAGTTTTAATTACAAAATCAAATAATCGGATCGAGTGGTTAAATAAAAAATTCAACAGAAACAGCACGTCGGCATTTAAGAATCCATCCAATCACTGACTAAAACGTAAAATCCACCGAAAAAAAAAAGGAAAAAAATGTACATCCACCGAGCAAATCGAAAGATGAAAGATGCAAAATCAAAGAAAAATGAGCTAGAGAAAATCAGAAGCTCACCTTAATCTCCTGTAATTGAGAACAAGCGAATCAATCGATTTGGGATTTTTTTCTAGGTTTTCGATTTGCAGCTCGATTAATTTGCTTAGATCAATAAAATGTGCTCGACAGTTTGTTTTTTTTTTTTATTTATTTTTCTCTGTTGTATTTAAAAGAGAACATGTATGTTCAGTACCTCGTCCTGCTTGAATTCGGAGGCGTTGCTCCATCAAAATTGATTTTGGTCAGCACAGTATTACATTATTTAACAGTATTAGAATATAACTAATAATTATTTGTAGAATAATAAAATTAATTAGTCTTTTTCTTAAAAAAGAATGTGCGGCATGAGTACAAGAAACAAACAAAATTTTTAATTAAAAAAAAAAAGTCGTATCTAACAGTTAAAGGCTATTAGGTAATAGTAATTATCTTATTTAGTTGTTAAATAATTGTCCACGATAAGATTATTCAATCCATAAATACATATTTCAAAACTTTTGTTTAAATTTAGTCCAATTTACAATTTACCATGGTACAGAGACCTAAACAAGCTATATCATTTTGTAACACTCGTTTTTTTCCCAAAGCTTAAGTGAATCGACCTATCATTTATTCCTAATAAAAATATAATACTTATATTATGAATAGTCATATTTTTTATACATATTATTTTTTCAGAGAAAAATTATGATTTTTTTAACCATTAAATTTGCAGTATACGCTGAGAACCATGCATCTTTCATCCAAACACTCCAGTAAGCTCTCCATAAACTTTCTCCCAACTATCCTGCATATCATTTTGCTCATATACCTTCGCTCAAATAATAAATACAACAACAACATAGCTTTTTAGTCCCAAGCAAGTACAAATAATAAATACGCATTCAGTAATAACTTACAAAAACAATAATCAACAATTACAAGATGAAAAATTAAATAATACATAAAATGAAGTTTATTACAAGAAAATCAATGGAAAAAGGAAAATAGAACAGTTTTGTTTTGTTGNGGGCCAATTCCGGTGTTATTTCACTGTCCCTAACATTGTTACACGAGATGACTTTAAGCCTACGGAGATCCTTCAAAGAAAGAACCACTAATTCTAATCCTTCTGTTGTTAGCAACGAGCATCTTTCAAGCGAAAGAGACTTTATGCCCCTATAAAGCAAAATACCAAAAAAAAAAAAAGAAAGAAAGGAAACTCGTTAATTTCTTGAATGTCAAACAATCAGTTCATTCATGTTATTCAACCACTTTTCATTAAAAGATTTTTATATCCATTACAGTAAAAGTGCATGGTGCAATAATAGAACCAACAATGTGGAGCCAGACTAATATAGTTTCTACAAAAGCTCATGAAATGATTAATTGCACGTCTTGTGCAAAATACATCAACCATGATATGCAATAACAGATGAGAGGACAAAACTCACCTAAACATCAGGATTATCAATAATTGTCCTGTAAAGAACTGTAATAATCCAAATTGACATAAAGATCTGTTCCCCATGAGGTATATATAGATTTGTCAAGTAACAATTGCTATATTACCTACAGGAATGGGACCCTCAACTTTGATTTCCTTACGAATGCGAGCAGATATAGAATTCTACAATTTTTTTTTTTTTTTTTATCAATGGCACTAGATGAATTAATAATTTTAATACTGTGCTAGCTCATATCATAATCAATTACAAAACCGAATATCTGTAGCTCACATCAAACATTCGAAACTCAAACTTCCAAACCTTTGTATCCGAAAGAAGTCATAACTTTACGATAATTAACAAGAATAACCAAAACCCAGTCTCCATGGTTATAAAGCACACAAAATCTAGAATCATAGCTTCATACCTAAAAACAGTTGCAGCAGAAAATATATTATTATCCAGACCCCAACAGTCCTCGATAATCAGCTCCCTAATAATCCGGCACGCCAAAAACAAAGCCCAAATGCCCCCTTTGTCCCGCATTTGACACCGACTCAAATGCAACTCCTCGAGCATCGGGCTAAACCCTATATGCTCGTCTGGGCCCGGGTTCTTGTCAAAAAATCTGCACGACTGTATTCTTAAAGTTTTCAAATTCCCACAAAAAGAAAGGGCCGACAACCACCCGCCCTCCATTCTATGATCGCCAAGTGTCAGCTCCTCGAGCATCGGGCAACACACACCAATCGCTTTAATCCCGTCATAACTCCCCTCGCAACCCACCAACTCGAGCTTCACTAACCGCCTACACTCTTGAGCCAAGATTGTCAACCCAATATCCGTAATCGTCGAATCATAAACCCCGTTTAATCTCCCGATCAAGTTCAATACCTGCAGATTGCGGCACTTATGAATACCCTTCAAAGCAAAATCACCACAGCAATGCAATTCCAACTCCTGCAAAAGCTCACACTCCTCGGCCAAACAACTCAGACCTTCCTCTGTAAAATTAATCAAGGCTGCCCGTCTCAAATTTCTAACCCCTTTGGACAATATCCTCAACCCACCATCAACATCCGCACAATCCAATACATCCCGTTTTCGGACGAAAAAGCCATTGCACTCCAACACAGACGAATTCACGTAAACCCCCAACAATTTTGTGCTCAGCAAAACCCCTGAATTCCTCTCGGATTTGATGCAGGCCGGCACAATATCAATGTCGAACAAATTGGGGAACCGGAAAGTCAACCTTCCCGAGTCGAGAAACTCCCAGTCCAACAACCTGACCGATCGAACCAATTTCCCGCAGAGCAAACACCACCTTCTGCAGACTAAGCAATTCGAAACGTGCTGCTTGGTGTCTGGGATTTTACCAAAGACCCTCAGCAGCAATTCATCGGAGAGCAAGGAGATGTAATCAGGGGCGGCGGTGGGCGGGTTGAAGCTTGACGAGTCGGACTCGGGCTCAGACTCCGAGTGGGGGGTGGTCGACCCGGACTTGGAAATGGGCTGGAGGCGCATCTTCAGCACGGCATGCTTCAACGACTCGGTCGGGCCATGGTCGCCGCTAGAAACGGGTTCCGGCCAGCTCCAAGCCTTCTTCTTCGTCTTGCCCGAGTTGAAAGCCGGGAGTTTCTCAGGGGAAGACGACATCTTGGGGAATTAGGGTTAGGGCTTCGGAGCCTCAGAACGGTTAAGGGCATCGCCGGTGGCCTTGATTCCTTCACGTGCAGCTGAAGTCATATGAAATCCAGCATCTCAGAACCACGTCGTTTGGGCTCTGCAACGCTCTTCTTTGCCGTACTCAAATGCGTGTGTGAGGTTGAAGAAAGGTAGCTGAAATTTTTTTGATGAAAAATCAAACGGGTTTTCTGTTGTGTGAATTCTTCAGGTGAGAATTTAGGGATTTAAGGAATTTGGGGTTTTTTTTTTCTTGGTCTGTATTGTTTTTTCTATTTTCTATTTTTGTGAAAATGGGAAATTAATGAAGAGATGAGATACGTGGGGAGCTCATTGTTTTTGGGCTAATTGTTAATGATTTGATGAAGAGCAAATTGTGAGTTGATTCTTTTGTGGTTCATCACCAAACCAATCATATTTGCCCACAATTTTACATGTCCACCGTGAGATGTGTTCACCAATCATGTTTTAAAATGTTCGATTGATCGGTTTTGCTGTAAAACCCACAGTTGACTCCACAGTGGAGCCAACTTTCTATATATAACAAGTAAATTATACCATGTTAATAAAATTATTAGTATTTATTTAAGTATTCAGAGAAGATTTCGCGATCCGCTGCCAAACTTATTCCAATTAACATGATATGATTTACTTATTATATATAGAAGGTTAACTCCACTATGGAGCCAATTGTTGACTTCATAGCAAAAATATAGATAAATATCATATTTCAAAATGAGATTTCGTATTTCAAAATCACGTATTATTTCATATTTGTCAACAGGATGAATAACGCGTATGTATGATATGTTTCACGAGTTTGATGAATAACACATGTCCACAATTATACACGTGTCAATCATCCAATTCAATTAAATATGAATTTGAAACATAATTCTGAAACAGAAAATCATTTTCTTTACCTAGTATTGGTATGCTAGCCTCATGTCATATCAACTTGTTAAGTCGTGTCTATAGTGAGCCAGAGTAGACATGGCCAAATTGTGGATAGAGCTCGGGCACTCGACTTGGCGGGTCGCCGGTTAAAAATCACGGACTCTAAATTGGCTTGTACCTAGGTACGGACCGGGTACACAACTCGGATTCGAGACCCGTCCTAAAAAGAAAAAATCGTTGATTTTTTTCGAGATGGTCAAAATGACCGATCTAATCTGGCCCGACTAAAATTTGGGCCGGTGACCCGTGGCCATGTCTTGGCTAGATAATGTTTAGAGAAAATTGCACACTATACAATATATATCAATTTTAATTACATAAATAAAATCTCATTGCAAATATTAACAAATATACAAGATCTCACCTTTATAATTGCAATATTACCAGATAATGAAGTCACCATAATTAAAGGAGACTTATCACCTTCCAAATTTAATGGTATTTATTCTCCATCTCACGCAATCTCTCTTTCTCTCTCTCTCTCTCTCTCTCTCTCTCTCTCTCTCTCTTTTCTTCTTCTTCTTCTTGTTCCGACCAATTACCTCTCGATCTGGCTCTATTTTTTCTTCTCATTCACATACACATATATATAAAGGTCGAATCTTTAATTTAATTTCGATTGATGGAAATCAAAAATCAACGAAAGAGAAAAATCCCTTTTCGTTTTTGTTCATCATCTGCAAAAAAAAAACATAGTGAAAAGCGATTGGGACTTGAAACGGAGCTGGGGCCTGGGCTTCCAGGAGGCGGCCGCGGAGAACTCGCGCTTGCTGAGCGCCTTTGGATCAGAACCTTGAATTCGTCTAGTGCCATTTTCTCCGGGTTGATTAATTCGTCGGCCTTGTTGGTTTTCTCCTTGAAGGGAGCAAATTCGGAGATTTTAGCATCTTTGGAAGCTCCGTCCTCATCCTTATCCTCCTCTGTAGATTTCTCCAAATATTTTTCCGTCGTCAGCATGCAACTAATTTTAGTGGATGATAATATATACGTTATATAAACTAAACATATACAGTTTCGTATGTGTAAACATTATATATAAAAATATATACGTTAAATAAACTAAACATATACAGTTCATATGTGTAATATATACGTTATATAAACTAAATATATACATTTTTTCAGATTTTCAATCAACCTATTTTTGGATTCAAATTCACAATAAACTTTCTGAATGCATATTTTCCAGGTTTTTGGATGTTAATTTTGTCTTTTTTTTCAATAAGGTGAAACAATAATCAAGCGCAAATTAAGGGGACGTTGGAATATTAATCAAGCGCAAATTAAGGGGGACGTTGATGGTAACTGACAGTAGGAATTAATCTAATTAAATCTAATGTTTTAGGTAAACACACAATTAATATTAGTGGGATGGTAGAGTTGCAATTTTTGTTGAATCGTGTAGTATATGTGTTAGAATTTTAGGTACCGAAAACTCCAAATTTTCACACAAAGATCAAAATTAAAATACGCAGCGGAAAATAAATAAACACGAAAGATTCAAAATTTAGTCTACAAGTTAAAATACTTGTAGACTAAGGTCACATGCCAAAATTTCACTAGAACAAATTAATCACAAAATTTTTCATCCAATCCAAAAACATCTAGTGAATAACCAAAAAAAAAAATCGCGAGTTCAAACGAGATGCTCTTAATCAAATCAAACTATAAAAAGCGAATAACAAAATAATCCGAAGAGTGATATGAATTCTCTCCAAAAGATGTGTTGCTAGTCTTCTTCCTCTCAATGATGCACGCCCTCAGCACTTAATTCCGCAAGAAAATCGAGAAAAGAACTTTATGCTATATCCTTGCAAATCATGTGCTGCTCCTCACGAGAATGAAAAAGAACAAAATACTGCAACCCTTTTTCTTTGGAACTCCACGCCCTGCTTCTATTCCACGGTCAGAAAATATATTATCGCAATCCCACGCTCAAGCCCTCTGATTCACGCCGCTCCTTCGTAATATTTATATGATCTGTTTCCTTTTTCTCTTTGGTCTCTTTTTATGTACAAGATATATATCTTTCTCCTTATCTCTTAATTTCCAAGTAGAAAACCTATCAAGAGAAGGAAACCAAATAATAAAAGGAAAACAATATAACAATAAAATTCTACCAAATATAAAAACTGATATATTATATACAAAAATAAATCAGAAAAGCAAAATAAAAAATTAATCAAAAATATGATTTAACAATATGTGTAAATGACCCTAATGTTTATTGGTATGTATTGCTTTTATATTTCAGACTAGAAGCCTAGTCCAACTTGATCTGCATGGACACCAAAGCCAAGAACAATTGAAAACCCAAAATAGGTCAAGCTCCATACAGATACTGCGTTGAGGTAATTTGGGACATTCTATTTCGTTAAAACCCGGCTATAATCGATACCAGTTAGTCACTTTCATCCTAAATAGCTCATTTGAACGGCTGGTTATTTAATAAAAAAAATGAGGAAGAGAGATAAAGCAGTTTATTGATTTAAATTTTGAATGGATTGTTTTATTTGTAAATTCCTTTTGTCATATTTGTGGAATTCAATATGTTCCAATATTTTAATGGAATTTATTTTTATGATTGTTTTATGTGTAACTTCCTTTTGAATATGTTCCTATATTTTAATGGAATTTCTTTTATTACATTTATTACTTATATCTTTTGGGCTGGTAATATATGGAGTAAAATGGGTCAAGTTGGGCCCCGCAACTTACACATCTTAAGTAGGCTCATTTTATTCAAACGGGCAACATTAGTAAAAGTTGTGCAGGAGCGTAGCTTCACTACTTTTATTAGAAAAAGAAAATAAAAAATGATTTTTTCGATTCGAAACTAGAGAGAAAAGAGAGAAAAGGAACACTTATTAAGAACAAATTTAACTTGTTGAACAATTATTCTCAAATTTTAATTAATTATTTAATTTTATCAAGATAAAATCAGTCAAAATGGATTCTATGAGATGGTTACACTACAAAAAAAATTGTAATTGTTATATTCCAACATCAAATCCTATGGTAATTTATTTCAGTGAAAATTTCAACAGATATTCCAATAAAAATTACAATGAAAATTCCAACAAAAATATTCTGTTGGAATGTGTTTTTCATTGGAATTTTAGATGGAATTTAATGTTTCCAATGGCTATATTTCCACCGGATTTTTACCGTAGAAATTTCCGCTAGAATTTTTATTTCCATCCCGTTGAAAAATCTACCGTTGAAATCGTCAAAATCCAACGAAAATTTCAATGAAAAATTCATTCCAACGAAATATTTTTGTTGGAATTTCCGTTGAAATCCATTGGAAAATTCCAACGGAAATAATAGCATTGAAAAATAACAATTGAAATTGCCGTTGATATTCTATTTAGATATATTTCTGTTGGAATTTCATTTTTTCTTGTAGTGTTATTTAAATTTAAAATGGTTCGATAATTTATTTAATGGATTACGCATATATTTTAATTAATTAGACTAACATTATAAACATTATTCAATTTCAATTTTAATTACATATGTGTGTCTATATATATATATATATAGACGTGGCCACGGGCCACCTGGCCCGCCGGTCCGACTCGAATCCAGCCCGTCAAACCCATTGAGGCCGGGCTAAGTCCAGGTCAGGTCCGGATCTACAGGGAAAAAACACATTATTTTCATTTTTTTTGGGCAGGCCCAAATCTGCCAGTTCAGGGCCGAAGTAACCCAACCCTTCAACTCGTCGGGCTGGGCCGGGCCCGTTTCCTTTCACCAAAGCTACTTCAGAAACTACAGCCTTTTGGCCATGTCTATATGAGACAATTGTTTATAGTTATAAGGTGACTCCCCATTTCTTTTTTTTGACCGTATTGCCCCCATTTTTTTCCTTTACAAAGCCCTTAATCCCAGCTATTAATGTGGCTGATTTAGTCAATGTATCCCTCATTTTTTTTGGACGAAAATGTCCTTTCTTTTGTCTCTTTTTAACATCTATCCCAATTTGTGCCGGTTTTTACCATTTTTTTGTTTAATTTTTTTTTTGCATCTCAGATGCTGAAACGGCGTCGTTCATCGCCACAATAATATCTTTTTGGGTTGACTCAATGACCCTTTATCTTACTTCTTTTAGGGGTTAGTTAGGTCATTTCTTATTGCCAGTTCGTGCTGCTATACGCCAAGTCGCACGTTCTTTATTTTGGGCCGTCTAAACGACCGCAGAATCTGGTGCACCGTGCGATTTCGGTGACTGGCCGATGTGATATCCGTGAATTGGGCGCAATCCGCCGAAAGTGTGTGTACGTTTTTTTGTTCTTGCGTATGATTGTGGTTTTTATTGTTGTTTTACTGATTCAATTTTTAAAATTGTTTCAGTGATTGAGGTGCAAAACCTCATCTACCAACTCCACCCAGCCCCAAATCCAAAATTTTGAAAGCAAAAAAACTCTACCGGCAGAGGCGATGGACGGCAATCGGCAGACTACATTGCAAGGAGCAGCTGCAACAGCGACGGCGACAAGGCAGCGAGACCTACGAGGCGAGCTGCTCCTGTGCCTCTATTCTTCTACGAGTTTTTAATTTTTCAGCTTTCTATTTCTTCTACGTAATTTTTCCGGGTCTAAATTCGATTGTTTGGGTTCGCAATTTAAAGTAAGGTTTGGTTTCCGCTTTGATGTTGTCGCAGGTAGATGAGGAGGACGAGAAATCGATCATCGGGCAAGAGAACGATAAGCTCGGGGCCTAAGCGTGTCGCTGATGTCGGGTCTGCTCTCATAAACCCCAAAATTCCAAATCTTTCTCTGTCTACCTATTTCTTGTGTTGAAATCTCCAGCAATTTATGATCTTTTTAGCATCATCTGTGTTACCAAATAAGGTTTAAGATATGAGAGTGTCTCCAAGTGCAGCTCTAGCGGCTCAATTTCATTGTTTCTTCTTCATTCTATTTGCACCTAGAAAGAGGGCAATTTTGTTCATTAATTACGGGGAGCCGCTGACCCGATGGGGGCGACTGCCACGACGGCAGTGACGGTGCAGCAACTGCTGCTGTTGTCGCTCCTAAATCGATTTGGCCTTTAAATCTTTGGGGGATAAAATATTTGATTATATGTTCTATGTTGTTTTCAGCACCTACGAATTGAAAAGCACGCTTTTGAGTTTTCACAAACATTTAACTGAGTAGTGTTCCGTAAATTTAACAGATCAAAAAGTAGTCTTTTACCGAGAAGAGAGTTCCAGAGAGATTTTCTCAAGAGTTTCGAATACAGAGTCCTTAATTACGTCTCCTATCATGAAATGGGTGGTCGACCTGCACCGCAATCCCCTCGCCGCTCTTCACATGAAAACGTTGTCCAATCGCCTCAAGAAATATGATACTTTTTCTTTTCGGGTATAGATTGAAAATGATTGTTCTCTGCCGGTGTCGTGTTATTTGACCTTTTTTCTCTTACATATCGTGATTTGGCAAACCAGCTCTTCGATATGATGATCTGTACGACCCAATGTACGATCTGGATGTAAAGGCGGTGCTGAATAGGCTACCTAGACAGATCGTCGATGCAAGGAATCAGCGCCTCAAACACGCTCTGGACCTCGCCATGAAGCACACCTACCTTACAGAAGATCCCCAGGTATTCATTTATAGCGGTATGGATACGTGCCCCTGTGTCTTAAATATTGCATCCTTGTTAGGTGCTGGAAGAATTAGGGAAACTTATTATTGATATGTGGATTCACATGTTGATTTTGGCTCTAAGCATCTAGGTGCTGGTGTGTTTTGGGATTTGTGTTTTCTTATTTTCTGGATCCCAGTATAGTAAGTAGTGTGTACAATTATTTGTTTGATTATAGGGAGACACTCAGGCTGCTTTAAGTTTCTTATCAATCGTGAAGTTATGGTACCAATTAATTTAGTTCTATATCATGATTTTACCTTTCAGTCATGATTTTTGAATCATGTTTATGCGCAGCCTTTCAGTCAAACTTGATGGTTCTACCTTCATTTAATTGAGTTCGCAACGTTATATTCATGTGTAGTTATAGATCAATTAATTTAGGCTTTACCAGTCTATCCTAATGTTTTGATATTCTTGGAACGTCTAATTTCTGGTGAGTATTTTAGCAACCGAATTTGCTTTTCATTGTTTAGAGCTCCAAAGAAAAGCTTTTCTTGTATGACATTGTTGCTAATGAGCGCAATGTAATTGATGTTTACAAGTATATTTTCTGTCTCAATAGTCAATCGTCAATGAATTTCATGTAGTTAGATAGCATAAAACTGGAGATTTCAATTGCTAGAAATAATAATTACAATCTGTCTGCAGATTTGATTACGATGTTCGTGATTCCATGGCTTGTGGTCTCAGCTGCAATTTTCAATTTAAGAGGTGTGACTATGTCTTTAGAAATGAAGAAAAAGAATTGTTTGTTATAATATATCTATATTTGTTAATTATACACACACGCGCACATACATATTTGCATGAAAATAATTTTCTGTTGTTAATGCATTGCCTAACTTTACTGTCAGTACTTGCAGGGTGTTAGAGACTATGAGAGTAGTAGATGATGAGATATGTTATCGGGTAAGAAGTGTCAGTATTTCTAGCTATATTAGTATTTTTTAGAACTTCCTATATAACATCCTCTTATGTTAAATATATACATATCTGACCATCCACTCTAACTCGACAGCCAACCGGAGAAGGAAACCGGCACCGCCGCCGCGAAACCAATCGCGATCTTCCAGCTTTCGGCTCAAATTGGACGACTTTTTCTTTAAAGGTATATTTGTTGATTTTTGTAGGGTTTATCATCTGTGATTTTTGACTGGTTTGCATCTACCTATGGGTCTATATTTACTGATATTTTGGTTTTCAATGATTTGGGGATGAGAAATGATTGCTTTTTTATTTGGCCCCCAAATCAGCGTCAAAACCCTAATCGAGATCTATGTGCTTCTAAGCGAGACTAGGGGCGGGTGATTATACTGGTTCTGGTTTTCGTGAATGAGGATTACTTGCAATTTCCTTTACTCATTTTTTTAAAGCAGACTATATCCCTGCTTTGGTTGTCTCAGGAATAACGATCCTTGTGACGTCATTGAACGTATTTCTAAAGGTAATCTACTTGTGCCTCTCCTTTTATAGGACTTGTCTGTTAGATTTTTGACCTGTTCATAGAATGCAACCCTACTGATGCATTACTTTCGGGCTTAGATCTCGCATTGATGTTGGAGTTATTACTGGAGAAAGCGGAGAACCACACTATTTTGTTGATGTTGCTGATATTCATTTGTAAGCATATATTTCTCGAGAATGTGTAGAAATATGTTTGTGATAGGAAAATAAATATTTACTTATGGTTGATGGTTATATTAACCTTTGCAGGAGTGCAAAGGCTGGTTATTGTGCATCAAAATATAAGAAGTTTGGAAATCTCTGCTACGTAATTGGTGCTTTGCAGGCTTTTTTCAGTCACCATAACCAGGACCTTAGAATAAAGGTACCTGTCTTAATATATCATTTATTTCTAATGATTTTTCGTTCTGTTTGTTTGGTATTTTCCTAATAAATCTTGACCTATATTATAATCCTGCAAGTTCGAGAATGAGTTGTAAAAAGTGCACCTAAAAAGAAACACTAATTCAGAAGCTATCAATTATTAGTACACTTATGAAGCATACATAGGGGAATTTGTTATAGGCATTTCTGATGGATCTATATGACAATGAATCTGTGATGCATAGCAATAATCTAGCTCTCAAATAGCATTGGTAATTGATGTTCCTTTATCATTTTATTTTACTTTTTTCAATTCCTGTAACAGGTGAGTTCCCCACTCGAGGAGGATGCGAACCCGACTGAGGAAGCCAACTCAGCCACCGGATACGACACCTCATCCAATACTTTTGGAAGTTTCTATGCAGAGAGGAATGAGACTCCCAGCACACATGAAATTGACAGAGCCTCAAAAGCACAGAGAGAGTGGGTCCAGCCAATGATATGGCCCTGACTTTTGATGAATATATCCACCTCAGAGGGAGCTTATAGACAAGGTATGCTTCTCTTCAGTTCCTGTGGATCTGTGTTTTCCGAACCATTGGCAAAGTTGTAGTTAGATAAGCCTCCCAAGTGTTCTGATCTGTGTTCTGAATATTTCGTTTTATTAGTTATGTTTATGGAAATTAGTGACTTCCCATGAATCTTTGGATTGGCTTGTGTGCCATGGACTCAACGATATATATTGAAATGTAGGGATGTGGACGTTGTGGCCTTGGTAACTGCAGTGCAGTTATTGCATTTTTTAGATTGTAGTAAGTCAGTTTTTTACAGATAAATTTATCATTCTTTGGGTGATAAATCTGAATCCCAGTTATAAATATGACTGAACATATAATCAGATGTATCTATCGTTACACTATTGTTTCTGTTTTCACGAAGACATTATTTGAGTATTATGTCAAATTACACTAAAAAGTCATGTTGTGTTGTGTGAAGTGATTATTCCTTATGTCTGGAGAAATAAAAAATGAAGCTAATCATTTTTGTAATATTAACGATGGATAATAAATGGTGATATTTACGAGTTAACCGTGTTAATACCTTGCTTAATGCTGCTTAAATTACAAGTATAAGGTGGGAAACAGGAAACTATTTGTATGTTGTGAAAAACAGTATCTTTTCAAAGTTATTAATGTGAACTTTTTGATTGTTGATAATATCAGTGTTAATGTTTCTTGTCCTACATCTTTGTACTCTCCTTGAATTTGCAGCTCTTGAAGCTGGAAGAGTGCGACTTGGACTCCCGTCAGTACAATTGGAATTCGCATTTATGATGATCAGAGCACCCTAGCCAATCACACCATCACACCTAAATCAACAATTTGCACGTGAGTCGTGGCACTAGATCAGACGACTCTAAATCTTCAGATGTTGAATTTGTGTAGTGGCATGAAGTATTTTTCCTTAAAGTCGACCAACTGGTTTGTATCTAAACGATATTTTAAAGTTAGTAAAATTTTTTCTTCTGTATAGCTGAGCTTTGACAGATTTATCATTTCTTGATGTGTAATTGCTTTTGATATTGATGCCTCATCTCTGGTATGATTTATGATGGGATAGAATTAGACGAGCTCACGTACAACTCGCATTTCAATTTTGCGCGAAGGTGAGATGGTGGATGGTGAGGATGCGGTCATACTTATGTGTGTAACTTTTTAGAATTGTCAAGTTCTCTTTTCTTTATTTTGATTTTTGGATCCATAATTTCTTTCAGTTCATGTATGGTGTGAATATTTTCGCTCACTCCATTTGATTTTAGTTGATTCTTCTTAATCCATAAAAGGTTAGACAAGCATGCCTCAAATGCTAATCGAATAAGGAACCCACAAAAATGACTAGGGCTTTTTTACCCAGTCTGAGTGCAAAAGATTTAAGGGGCAACATGTGAATCTGCCGACTAACCTTTGTCTATTCTTTAGATTTTAAACAAATCTTTGATTTTTTTTTATTTATCAATTCTTAATTACTATTGTTTATTTTTCTTTAAATTTTAGAGGAAATGTTTTTTTTTTTTGGTGTTCTTTTGCAAGTCACACAATGGACAGAGGAGCCAGAAGATATGCTCTACAAATAACATGCGATAATGTACTGTTTCTTGCCTACTCTTTTATTTTGCAATGAGATTTTCATGGGATTTAACCTAAAAATCTGTATGCTTCTCTCAAGGGCGAGGTCTACATCGTCAACATTCTCAAATGAGAACAAGTTTGATAAATTTGGTACTTCTCCAGCGTTGTTCTAGCCTATTAATATATTTTTAGTTACATTAAAATATTGAACATTCTTGAATAAATGGTATGCTGAGTCTTGATTGTTTAAATTGGGTTCGACTGTGCGGGTTACCAAATACTCAAACTTCGAGTGGACTAAATATATATAAGGTTAGACACATATTTTGACTAGCAATTTTTGGGTCCAACAAAACAAAAATTAATATTTCACAATTATAGACTAAACTCGGATCAGCCCACTAGTATATTATATATATACCACAAAATTCTAAGTCCTCGTGGGCTAGCCCGGGAGAAGTTGTATGTGCCTCCTCCCCTACTTGTATGATTTGAAATTTGGGGAACTATGGGGATTATCTATATATATATATAAAAAGAGGAACAACATAACATTTAATTATATTATCATGCATTAAATTTTATTATCCTTCCAAAATTTTCAACATTCAATTTCATTTTTAAGTTGTAAAATAATTTGTTTGAATGCCATAAATTATGAGCATAAATCAATCAACGGAGTTACAAAATTGTACTTAAATTTTAAGTCACACTCACTCATGAATATGACCGGATATATTAGCATAACGAAAATGGTAATTTTTTATATTGTTATCTTTTTAAAGTATTCTTTTATGTGCAAATGCACAAGTTGATTACATAATTATGACAAACAAGAAAAAATCACATGCGAATGGATAGAGTGACTTGCGCCTATGTTGAAAAGATTGTCCCTAAATTCACGCTTCATGTCATGGTTTTCAGTTTGAGAGCGACAGACACGTGGCTAATTTGCAAGATTTTCAAACTGTAACTTTTAACCAACATTAACGGCAATTTTACTTGCCGCTTTTCATACACGCGTCTCCTCTCAATAACAGTATTATGACTATTATCAGCTCAAAACTGATTCCAAGTATTATTATATATATTGAACAAAAAATTGCAATGCGTTCAAGAAGTACAGTAACATTTTGATATATATTAGATCTATATGAAAAATTGTCTGAGTGAAAGCAGTCTAACCATTAAGCGACTCGATCTATCATATATTCTTAATAAAAATATATACCTAAGTATTGGACTAGCCTAACAACAGTTTTACTAGTAAATTATCCATTTTTACAAAGAAAAAAATATTACATGAATATGGGCAATTTGTGGAAATTAAATATCACATCCTTAATCAATGATCTTGAAAGATTGTATTCTTTCTGCTACTCAGCCTCATCAAATGGAGATAATTTACTAAAGCTATACTAAATTCCTA
>BKCP01007170.1:153288-164425 GCA_008636005.1 Striga asiatica | reverse complement strand
CCCAAGTTATGATTTGGCCCCACCTCCATCCCCAAGTTACGGTTCGACCCCACCTCCACCGCAGAGTAACAGTTCGACCCCGAGTTCAGGGTCGGGGGGATGGGCAACTACTCAAGCAACTTGGTATGGAGAGAAGACCGGTGCTGGAAGCGACGGTAATATAAATAATAACTCATGCACGAAAAAAAGTCGATCATGAATTGTGCGATTAAATTATTAACCGATTGTTAAGCTAGATTTCATGCACGACTCATTTTTTAGCTCATTAAATAATTAGTTTACCATCATCTTTAATTTTGTTATTGTGGGAATTATTCATTCTAGCATGTCTAATTAACTATATATAATTGAATCCCTTCGTCCGTTTAAAGTAAGAAACACCATGCATTCTATCCCAAAAATCGTACTACACTATATTTAATTTATACATGTTTCTTATACCAAAAAAAAAAAAATTTATACATGTTTCGAACTCTGAACACCATTCATATTTTTTGAAGACAATCACATAATAATATATGTTTTTCTAAACGATTAATTATTTAAGGTGGTGCGTGCGGGTATGAAACCGCCGTCGAGAAGGCTCCGTTTTCTTCTCTAATAACTGCAGCTGCGAGTCCTCTCTACAAAAATGGCGATGGCTGCGGTTTATGTTACCAGGTAATCAAAATAATTATTTTATTAAGTAAAATCGCGATTGTTTTCTTTCTTTCTTTCTTTTATGAATAGTACTTTTTTTTAATTACCATGTTTTTTGTTTCCAATAAATAGGTAAAATGCACTTCGGAACATTGTTCGGGTAAACCGGTGACTGTGGTAGTAACGGATGAGTGCCCCGGCTGCGGTGGTAATCACTTGTTCGATTTAAGCGGCACTTCATTTCGACAAATGGCTAATCCCGGACAAGAACAACCACTTCAAGACAGAGGAATCATCAATGTTCAATATCAATCGTAAGAATTCATTCACATATATATATTTACAAACATCACACCTATCCTTGACATTACTAGAATGCATGACATTGTTATTATACATTATTCCTTAAGGTTTAATTACAAAATATAGTATTAAAGTCACTATTTTTACAAATTTGCAATAGTAGCCAACAAGGTTTACAATTTCGGGGGTTATTATTGTCCAAGTCCGACCAAATTCAACAATTATTATTGGCCCCGCGTAAAAGATACTGACTATATTATAATTTAACCATCAAATTTGGCCAAATTTGAGTAATAACCCCAAAATTTTAAAGCTTGTTAGGTATACAAGATACCGACTATATTTTAATTGATATATATCACTACAATGAATGACCTTGTTATCATATATTATTACTCAATATATATCTGAATTGAGATTTTTTTGATAATTTACTAGGGTTCCGTGCAATTTTCTGGGCACAAATGTGGCGTTCCGAGTTGACCCGGGCTCCAACGAGAACTATCTCGCGGTGGCCATCGAATACGAAGATGGAGACGGGCTGACAGGTGTCGCCGTGAGGAAGTCCAACACGAATGGTGATTGGCTCCCGATGACTTTGTCTTGGGGTGCCGTGTGGAAGGCTAACCTCAATGGGATTTCGCCACCGTTTTCCTTCAAGTTGACCGACTCCTCGAAAACTGTGGTGGCCGAAAACGTTATTCCGGCCGATTATAGCTTCACGACCTACACATCCAACGTCAATTTTTGACGGTTCAACTGTTGGCTCGTTTAGTATAAATAAATTAATTACTATGTATTGTGGTAACCGACCCTAGAGGTATTTTGTTATTTGGGGGACACACTTTTTTTGTATCTCGAGTGTGAAACTGATGAGTGGTGTAGCAAAAGAGCTAGAATGTATGTAGAGGAGACCTTTTAATGGTCAAGCCTCTCGGCTTTCTTCACTAATAATAAATAAAGTTGATGTTTTTTGTTACGCTATATTTTGAAAATTATGATTATGGTTCTGTATCCATATAATCCCATTGCATATTTGAATTGGATTTTTAAATTATCTAGATGTCAACAACAGTATTTGGATTAGAAAAGACAGTCAATTAGTACCAAAAATTCAATCTCTGGAACCGTGTAAAAAATTGAGATGGTTTGGTTCGAAAATTATTATTTTGCAGTTCGGTTCGATTCGGTATTCGGAACTATAAGAATTGTTCGGTTCGGTTTGGAGCTCCGGAGATTTTTAAAATTTCTTGAATGACTATCTAGTTATATTTAAATTTTTATATGCTTTTAGAAAAAAAAAATCTAATATTCATCAATGTTTCACCATATTAAAGATTTTATTTTGAAATCAACTTCATAAGTAACTCAAAATTTTAGTTAAAGAATAAATTAGTGGAATTGATAACAAAAATTGAAAATTCAAAAAAAATTTAACATATATATATATATATTATCTTTCATATCATTTTAATTATAAGAAAAAATAAGACTGAGAAAAGTATCAAACAATATATATAAATAATCTTTTAAAATAAATAAAAAAATTAATTGTAAATTAAGTATTACTAAGCATAAAATTTAAATAAAATTATTACCATATGTTATTTAGCTTTTTAAAAATACTCAACTTATATAGTTCAAGTTGACATAAATATGTGAACAACATACATTTAGTGCTATAATTCGGTTCATAATTTCAGTTTGGTATGGTATGAGAAAGTTCAGTTCGGATTGGAGAAAGTCAAACGACCAACGTTTATTTTTTGGTTCGATTTTCAGAAAAGTTTGGAATAAATATTTGGTAAATAGTAGAAAATTATAGATATTACATTGCATGTATTGCCTTTTTTTGAATCATATCACTACAAAAAAAAAAATTTATATTCCAACGGAAAATCCTATGGTAATATATTCCAATAGAAATTCCAACGGATATTCCAGTGGTATAGCTTCCGTTGGAATCATTCCAAGGGAAATTCCAACGAAAATATTCCGGTGGAATGTATTTTTCATTGAAATTTTAGATGGGATTTGATGATTCCGACGGCTATATTTCCAACGGATTTTGACTGTAGGAATTTCCGTTGGAATTTTTATTTCCACCACCGTTGGAAAATCTACTGTTGGAATCGTCAAAATCCACCGGAAATTCTAATGGAAAATTCATTCCAACGGAATATTTTTGTTGGAATTTCCGTTGGAATTATTTCAACGAAAATGATAGCATTGAAATATCCATTGAAATTGCCGTGGAATTCTATTAGAATATAATTTCGTTGGAATTTCATCATTTTATTGTAGTGTATTTCTCCAAAAGTTGCTCGTTTGAGCTTTTTCAACATTAGTCTTTTGGGTCTAACAACTAATCAAATAAACTCGCTATCATATAAATTAATTAGCACGTTTGATTGATCAATATATAACCTCTAATAGAGATCTAATACTCTAATTTAGCACCAATATAATAACTTCTAATACTCTAATTTAGCACCAATCTGCTAATAAACTAATGGATCCATAATTCTGAGTTCATGGTTTGTGGATTGCTTTTTATGTTTACTTTATTAACTTAGATGCTAATATTAATAACTAAACTAAATAATTCATTCAGAGGAAATATTAGTTTCCATTTACCCAAAATTGGCAAAATATATAGCTTCTATTTGACATGTATTGGATAAAAGACAACTTGCACAATTAATGAATAGCGGAGAACTGATTGCATTAACAAATTTGATTAGCTGTATGTGTCAACAAGGAGGGTGGGTCCAGTCTTCTGGTGTCAGTGTGTCACTTTGACATTTCGGGTGTACTCTTTTTAGTTTTTAAGGGGGTAATTAGATATGGTTTGAACAGTAAAAAAACTAATCAAAATTCAAATTTAACTCAACATTAATCCAACCCTACTATTTTCATTATTATCTATATAATTAAATAATATCAAACAATCATTCTTACACATCACATCAACTTTAATTCACTATTCATCCACTCACATAATTTAAATTCCAATCATTTTTCTCTTACTTTATATTAAATCAATTTTAATTATTTTATTTAAATATTATTTAATATATCCACTAACAACTAACTATAACACTTTTTTTTTAAAATTAACTATAGTTAAAAAACAAACCAAATCAAAACTAGTTGAATACATAAACAATCACGTGGTAAGTTATTAATATAATTGTTGTTTGAAAAAAAAATAAACTCATTTTAACTGTTTGATATATATATTAAGAAAAAAAAAATGCGGTTATCTATCATAAAAAGCTCTGATATTGTGTTTTTTCTAATCAGATTTTGAATTCAATTTTTTCAAACTGTTAATTACTAAAAAAATTAAATTAGAGATCTTAACATGTCATACCTCTAATTTATCCTCACAACACTACATATCATTAACACCATAAGAAAATACCAACCTTTTCTTCTATGAATTGAATTCAGTTTGCGGAACATCATGCACCAGTATTATTATAGTTTTAGCGAAAATTAGTTCATTTTTTTTTTTTTTTTTTTTTTTTTTTTTGCAAATTACCGAAACAGATATAGATAAGAAAAGGAAATTAAATGTCAATTGGCGATCGTGGAAAGCAAGCAGACAATAAAGTATCATATTTTTCACGTAATTGTAACTTTAAACCTATTTGCACGCTCATATCGTGACAGCCCCGTAAAATTAGCGTTTGACCTTATTTATTCTAAATTCACGCTTCTTGTTTTTTCCCCCGTTTGTAAATCTGACTATCTTATACTCCACATAGAGAGAAAGAAATAATTTCTATAAGTTTATATAATCTACTAATTTGACGGGAAAATGTTATCCGTAGAACGAGTTGTCAACTTAATCTGATTCCCGAAACATCTATTTCCAGAAAAAAGAAAAATTTACATGCTTATGTAAAAAAGTAATTTATACTTATATAATAAGGTGTACCATTTACGAAATTTAGTAAGTTGAAAAGTCAATGCAATAAATGCATTACTATTTTGAGCAACATAATATAATATCATATCTATACTTATATAAAAGGAGATTCTATTTACTACATTTAATATCTAGAAAAGTCAACTGTATTAAATACAATTACTATTTTAGTATTATAATATTTTATTTATTTAATTAATTTATTTATTTGTTTTATTTTAAAAAGGTAAGTATAATAAAAATATTTTAATAATAAAAAAATCAAATACCAAATAAAAATGTACACTTTGACTTATTTGATTATATTTGGTATTTGATTATACCAAATATATTCTAATTTATTATATACGTTAAATACTTACTAAAGTATTTATTTGTTTTATTTATCAAAGTTAAGTATAGATTTGTTTATATTATCAAATCATAAAAAAATATAAATCTATATTGTAAAAAAAAAATCATATAATTTTATAACAATTCTACTACACTATTTAACAATATTTCTTTTTTATTATATAATAAAATAATAATTAAATATTATATGGTGAACAACAATAAGTAAAACTGTTCCTTTATCTTATATCAAGTGATAAATTTATATGCTAAAATTGAACTTTTATTAGTATAAATGTTTTAGTGAGATAATATATTAATTATTTTACAAGCTAGCCCTAACATGCTCATATTTAATGTTTTAAAAGATGTAGAAAAAAACTTATAATAACTCTATTGTTTTTTAGACTTAAACGTTGATTAACACCATAGATTGAGAGTCTATATTTAGTAAAATTTCTGATTGTAATAAAAAAATTAATTTTTGTTATATTTTAGAATATCTTTAAATTCATTATTAAAAAAAAAACTACAATGAAAAAAGCAAGTAAGTTATATATCGATTTGTTGTACTCCTCAAATTACATTCACAATTTGGCTACAAGGAAAAGAAACTCATTGATTAAAATATTATTTTGTCAGTAGTCTTAATGTACAAAAGACTTTAAGACTCCACTTGAATATTATAAAATTTTTATTGAATATTGTACAATTTTCTTGCGTATTATAAACTTTTATTGAATATTGCATCCTATAATATAATATTCTCCAAATAAATATATCGCGTGCTTCGCACGGGTCACGTACTATATATATCCCGTAAATTTTTCTTTATTCATGTATATAATTATAAGCCTGCATAAATAGCCATAAAATTGTGCACCCCGTGCATTGCACGGGCTCTGTACTAGTATATATGTATAAAGATAAATGTATTTATAAATTTAGTATTTCTATTATATACCATTTTTACTATAATATTAACAGATATTGATGCAACATCCATAAAACTAATTTGGTTTTGCGTTATGAAATTATACTAGTACGTAACCCGTGCGATGCACGAGATGTAAAATTTGGAAGAATAATATAATCTCACGTGCATTAGGATCGAAATTGAAATCATTAAAATACATAGGAACATCGTTGAATCATAAAAAGTTCGGTAACAATCATAAATTATTAAAAACCTCATTGTACACAACATTATGAGTTTGATTATTTGGTAACTCCTCGTTATCACAAACTAATATTTTCAACCCCCTTCTATTATTTACACGCGAAGCAGCAACATATAATTGACCGTGACTAAAAACGGGTTCTTCAGGAAAAGACCAACGTGCGATAAAAAAAGAGTTTTTAAAAATTGAAAAGTCAAGGTAAACAGTTCAGATTAATTAAAGGTCAAAGAATATCCGCTCCTTGAAATAAAGACGTGTGTTATCATTAACCAAATATCCGGTTATTGATATAGAGTGGTTACCAAAAAATAGAACGCGATAAGGACGCTTCATGGAAATATCAATGGGATAAGGTCATAACAGATCGCTATACATTTTAACGATAAAAGCTCATATGGAATGATTTAATTAGATGTGTGAAAATGACATAATTAATGAGAAGTGTGAAAAGGACATAATTAATGAAAAGTGTGAAAAGGACAAAAGCTTTACCGGTTTTGGAAATATTTAATGCAAATCCGACATTGACCATAATTTGACCTACTATTTTGGATAAATATTAATTCTTATTATATAAGTATAGATGATGTTAATTTGAAATTATTCTTAAGTGATATTCAGTTAGATTTTTGAAGATTTGAGTTCATGAGGATTGAGAAAACCTTTTTTCTAGGGGGCATGTGTCATTATCCCTTACAAATAGAAGATTTATGTTTATAATTTTGGACTATAATTACTTCAATAATCTCTCAAATACATTATTTACGTATTACTATTTTTGATTTGAGCGTCAACATTTCAAATTGACCAAGTTAATGATGGACCAACTATTCTATGGCATAGCATATATGATTTGTAATTTGGGGAAACAATGGGGATTATTTATGTAATTATCACAAACAAGAAAAAATTCACATGCGAATGGACCAACTATATTTTACTTGATATATATCACTACAATGAACGACCTTGTTATTATATATTATTACTCAATATATATCTGAATTGAGATTTATTTATAATTTACTAGGGTTCCGTGCAATTTTCCGGGCACAAATGTGGCGTTCCGAGTTGACCCGGGCTCCAACTCGAACTATCTCGCGGTGGCCATCGAATACGAAGATGGCGATGGGCTGACAGGTGTCGCCGTGAGGAAGTCCAACACGAATGGTGATTGGCTCCCGATGACTTTGTCTTGGGGTGCCGTGTGGAAGGCTAACCTCAATGGGATTTCGCCGCCGTTTTCCTTCAAGTTGACCGACTCCTCGAAAACCGTGGTGGCCGAAAACGTTATTCCGGCCGATTATAGCTTCACGACCTACACATCCAACGTCAATTTTTGACGGTTCAACTGTTGGCTCGTTTAGTATGAATAAATTAATTACTTTGTATAGTGGTAACCACCCCTAAAAGTATTTTGTTATTTGGGACACAATTTTTTTGTATCTCGAAAGTGAAATACTGATGAGTGGTGTAGCAAAAGAGCTAGTTAAATAAACGTTGTAGAATGTACGTAGAGAGGACCTATTTCATGGTCAACTCTCTCGACTTTCTTCCCTAATAATAAATAAAGCTGGTTGTTGTTTTATGTTATGGTATATTGTGAAAACTAGTATGAGTCCCGTGCACTGCACGGGTAAGAGATATTCATTAATATTTATAAATTAAAATTTTTTTATTAAATAATATTTGTAAATTAAAAATATAGAATCAAATACCTATATTAATTTGTTGAAAATATTATATAAAGTTTAAATTGTGAAAAATTACATAAAAATGTCTATTTAAAATTAGTACACAACCCATGGATACATATAACTGATAATAAATTACATTATATTCGTTTCAAAATAAGTGTCATTTTAAATTTTTTATTCAAAAATTCGATTTGACTATAATGTGATTACATAAAACAATTATTTTGGTAAAATTTTATCATATATTTAACAACATATGTGAATAATAATTATAAATATAAAATTTATATTGTTTCATTACTTAAAATAATTTATTTTTGTATAAACTATTCAAATAAAAAAAATTAAGTAGTTGAGTAATTTATTGAACTATAAATAATTGACTATTTCATTCACGTCCAAGTTAATATTGACCCGTAAGTTATGAATAATTGTTTTTTATTTTATTTTTAATTTTAAATAAAAATATTTTTATTTTTTTATATATTATATACCAAATTTAAACTATGCAACTAATAAAGGTAATAGCTGCAAGTTTTGTCAATATATTATACTTCACATTTAAATTATTCAACAAATAAAGGTAATAGCCGCAATATTTGACCAAAATAATTTTGTACATTAATTACATTAACTTAGGCAGGATTTTTCAAACTTTGGCAAGAAAAAAGAATTGCCCAATTTAGTAATTTTGAATTTTTAGGCGGGAAAACCAAATATTTTTTTATTGATTTTTAGTTACTATTTCAAGTAAATATCATTGTCTTTTTATATATTAATAGATGTCATATTTTTGTAGCATGCTATGCCACGAGATTTCACGATTTGTTGATTATTAGATATTTAATGATAAATTGTTTGAATCAAATAATTTGTTGACATTAACGTGAAAAAAAAAAATTATTTAGTAGTAAATTTAAATTTATATCATTCATGATATTAAATATTCAATATTTGATTTTATGTTTATATTAAGTACATATTACTTAGGTCACATAATTTCATAATTTTTAATTACTTATTTTGATTAATAATCAAATAATTTATTCCTTTTTCTTTTGAAAATCTAAGGACTCTTTTTTTTTCTCCCCCAACGAAATGAAATGAGTCTAAAATAATATATAATTGGATGTGATTTACTTGCCAAACATTGGATGTGATTTATTGGTTAATAAATTGTTTAAGCGGGACATGCAAAAAATTTCAAAAATATTTGCTGAAAATTGTTCAAAACGAAAAACAGAAGCGGGAAAGAATGACTAAAGAAGCGGGAAATGAAATATTTTTTTCAAAGTTTTTCAAATAGTTTTTCTTCTCCTTATTATATAGTAATAGATTATGATTATGGTTTTGTACCAATATAATCCGCTGCATATTTGAATTGGATTTTTAAATATCTAGATGTCTACAATAGTATTTGGATTAGAAAAGGCAGTCAATGAGTACCAAAAAGTCCAATCTCTTGAATTGTGTAAAAAGTTGGAATGATTTGATTCGGAGATGATTATTTTTCGGTTCGGTTCGGTACTCAAATCTATTGGAATTGTTCGATTTGTTTTTGATTCAGTTTGGAACTCTAGATATTTTTAAATTTTTTTTGAATGACTTTATAGTTATATTTAAATTTGTATATGCCTTTAGAAAAATAAAATAAAATTCAACATTCAACAATACTTCACCAATTAATTATTTTATTTTGAAATCAACTTTAGAAGTAACTCAAAATTTAATTGAGAATATATATATATTATTTGATCTTTCATACCATTTTAATTATAAGATAGAATGAGGTTAAGAAATGTATCAACAAATATAATATAAATAATCTTTTAAAACATAAAAGGAAAATTAATTGTAGTTCAAGTATTACTAAGCATAAAATTTAAATGAAGTTATTTCTATATGTTATTTAGTATTTTAAAAATACACAAATAAAATAGTTAAATTGATATAAATATGTGAACAACACACATCTAATATTATAATTCGGTTCTTAGTTTCGGTTTGTATGGTATGGGATTGTCCAATTCGGTTCTCGGTACAGATATTTGTGGAATCTGTAGAACCGTACCAATTATTTCTCGGTTCTGAAAAAGTCATGCGGTCAACGTTTAATTTTTTGTTCAATTTCAAAAAGTTCGAAATTCTCCAAGTCTCATGTTTAACACTCGCAAGACGCTTTATCCCGTCAAATCCCGAAACATATCATCGGTTCTGACCGCTCATTTTAGCACTTGGGGGCACTCTTGGCCGCTACTTGGAAAATAGATTCATTTAATGGGCTCATGGCCCAATGTCTTATCAGGCTAACTGCAATGGAAATAAAAGTAATTGTGGCCCAGAATGCAATACCTACTGATTTGACTCCTGAAAATTTCTACAAAGTAGCTTGTTACTTAATTTCTAGAGAAATTTTCATCTATCCTACAAGATTTAGATTTATTTATAATTTTACAACTACTATAAGTTTAATTGTATATGTACTTAAAACTATTGAATTAATTAGAGATTTACTTGATTTCAGTTACCATACAAAGAACGTTGACTCATAAAAGAGATAAATGAAAATAAATAACTTACTAATTCAATTCCTTAATTAGCGCAATTAGAATTCCTTAATATTTTATAATTATAATTTCGAAAGTATCAACACCTATGGGTAAATTAAAGTAAAAATATGCATTGACAATTATATTATAAAGTACTAAAAAGTGATCACGGACCATAAAAACTTAAACACATAAACTTGTTCTGAACTTCTCATTTGTAATTAGGGAAAACACTTGGGATTAGTTTATGTTAATTACTAGAAATAGCCAATTAAAATATCATGAGGGTGATGGCTTTGTAGAAAATTGACCCCAATTCACGCTTCATCTCATGATTTTCAATTTCACGTTGCGACAGACACGTGGCTTGTTGCAGGATTTCAAACTCTAATTTTAACCAAAATTAACGGCTGCCTTAGTTGCGGTTTTCGCACACGAATTTCAACCTCTCAATCACAACTGTATAATATCAGCTCAATATTTGTTAGGATTCTGATA
>BKCP01007170.1:140211-152796 GCA_008636005.1 Striga asiatica | reverse complement strand
TAAAATGTAGTATTGAGAATCTCTGCTCGCCCGAACCGGTGACGGTGACGATAACCGATTCGAGCTTGGATATTGATCACTTATTTGATTTAAGTGGCACTGCCTTTGGAAAAATGGCCATCCCTGGAAAAGAAGACCAACTTCGGAGCAAGGGAATTGTGGATATTCAATATAAGAAGTAAATTCATAAACTATCTATACAAATATTAGGGGTGTAAACGAGTCGAGCCAGATTTGAAGCCCTGGACGAGCCAACAATCGAGCTCCAACTCGACTTACTTCTAATCAATATTAACGAGCCAAATTTTTTAAAAAAAATTATATAAAAATTAGTTTTTCGAGCCGATTAAATTACGCTCGTGACTGAACGAGCTAGGGCCCGGCTCGTTTACAACCAATATAATACATTAATTTATCATATCATTATCATTATATGATTTTTTTATATATATTAATGGACTAGGGTGGACTGCAATTATAAGGGGGCAAATGTGGCATTCCGAGTCGACAAAACCTCAAACCAGTACTATTTCGCGATGGCTGTACAATACGTTAATGGTGATGGGCTCACGGGAGTCGAGCTCAGGCGGGCGAACACGAACGATACTTGGCTCCCGATGAAAATATCTTGGGGCGGTGTTTATCGGGTTAACTTACCCGCTGGCTATGGCCCGCCGTTTTCAGTCCGCCTGACCCAGTCCTCGAAAACCGTGGTGGCCAAAAACGTGATTCCGGCCAATTATGAGATCACAATCTACAAATCAAATGTCAATTTTTGATGGTTTCGATTATTATTATTGCTCGTTTAGTATGAATTTACTATTTCTTGTTATACTTTTTTTTAAAAAAAAAAATCATAATAATAACCATAGAGGTAATTTATTATTTGGGACACATTATTGTATCTCGAATATAAAGTACTGATGAGTGCCTTTAGCCAAGAAATAAAAAAAATTATGGTCAAACTATATAGAATGTACGTAGAGGAGACTTCTTTACTTAATGGTCCAGTCTCTCGGCTTTCTTCAATAATCATAAATAATGTTTATGTTATATTTTTTTGTGAGTGTTGTTATAATACTTTGTGGTTACATATTTGAATAAAATAGGCTGAATAAAGTACGTATCAATTAAATTAGAGAGGATGATGACATATATTTGTGCAATTTTAGAATTTGGTCTCGACTGTTTGTAGCTTGGTATCAAATCAGGGGATTGCATTTTATTTACACAACTAGTACAAATCCCGTGCAATGCACGAGTAAGAAATATATATTAATATTTATATTAAACGATGGGATATACGTTAATAACATAACACGTAAAGAACTAAAGTAAAACACAACCACACGTATGTTTATATATTTGAAAATAAAATTAAAAACATAACACGTAAAGAACTAAAGTAAAACACAACCACACGTATGTCTATATATTTAAAAATAAAATTAAAAACATAACCATTTGCTTTTGAAAATCTATATTGTCAACATCTTGCTTCGTAGCAAAATTACAGAAGTCAAAATTAAAACGTTGGAAAATCGGTAGGATACTCCAACACTTTGCAGTAATAAATTGTTATTTACCAATGTTACTTTCTAGCATCCTCGAACTTGTCACTCATTAACTTCACGAATTAGTCCAGTTATGTGGCCACCCTGTAAAATCGCAATACAAAAATAATATTTTCGTCAAAAAATATTAAAATAATAAATATTGACAACTACTATTAAATCACATAATGAAGCATACTAACATCACTATCGTGGAAAACTATTTCCAAATAACTTCTGTAAGAGACATCAAACATCATCTTAAAGAGATGTTGTTGGAAGTTTCAAGATGACCTTCGTATTTCATTTAAAAAAGTTGATTAGACCAAGGGTTCATCATATTTCACTTGTCCACAGATTTCTTTCCTCACATCTTCATTAATTCATTTTAGTATACATAAACCACAAATCGTGAAAAAGCCTAAGAAAACATATAGAAATCAGTCAAAGTAATCAAATAGGAGAACTGCAGAATAAGAATGTACCTGAAAGTCCCCACAGCAAATGAGAAGATCAATCTTGATTTTTTCAACTTCTTGCAGGTGTAATAGAGTAGCATATACATTATCCAAATCTCCATGCATGCACCCTTCTACAGCTCTTTTCATCTAAAATTATATATTTTCAATTAGAAGCAAAATAAACAGTGCCTTTAAACTAATGACAACAATTTAGTAGTGGCATTTACACAAGCTTTCAAACATGGGATATTCAAAATTTTATGCATATCAATAACTAAAATATGCTAAAACTCCAATTCATAACTCCATCAGCAAAACTTTACAGAGCATTAAAACTAAATAAGGATCGAATTCACATGGACGCAGTCAATGTCATGTCGGGCACGCCCCACACACAGTGCAAACTCACTTTTGAGTCAAGTTTATCATAAAGCCTAATATCAAGCCTCGCCCAAGTTAAGTTCTAGATAACCTATGCTCATGTTAATCACGACAATAGCCAGTTTAGCTCGAAAATATTTTATTAGAAAACCTTTTTTTTCTGTTCTCAACAAATTACAGCTTTATGAAAGTGATATTTTTGTGAAAGTGATTAGTGAATAAATAACACACACGGTGATCATCCTAGCAGGCCGAATACCATCTGAAACTAAACGAAACACCTCTCTTTTACTCCAAAGTCCAAATAATTACAGTTTTTAGCACATAAACCATATTAAAAAAAAAATAGTGAGAGATACGGACAAAAGACCTCAGCAGGTTAGGGCTTCGTGAAACGCACCGATTAGGAGTTAAACAAAATTTGTGACTCGTGAAATTCCTGACATGTAGAAAACAACATTTTAAATCACCAGGACCAAAGATTCCAAATCCTAATTTTGAAAAAAAAAGGGAGAAGCTGAATAAAAAAAGAAGCGCAGCAGAAACCTAGGCAACGGGTAATCCGAAGTAATCAAACAACCACCGATTTCCCGATGATGTTGGTGAACTCATTGAAGTTGATGACGCCGTCGCCGTTGGTGTCGGCTTCCCGCATCATCTCGCATCATCTCGTTGGTTTTGAGAATCTTTATAATCTCACAAAATTTGTTTTAATTTACTATTCATCAACAGACACTTGTAGTCGGACCAGTCAAATAAATTAATCATAATTAATAGGCTCAGTCCCCAGCCAGGCTTGACAGGTCAATGTTTTACAGGCTAAATTGATAACCATTTCAGCACCCAAACCATCAAACCAAAGAAATACTGACCTTGATAAAGTACTGATACACCCCATTTGGCATTTCTTGCACCCATTGTACCCTGAAAATCAACATGATTCTTTATTAAGGCTCACAAAGTCACAATAATTTACTAACCAAAAGGAATAACCTCAGAAACTGAATTTAATATTTATAAAGAACCCCCACAGCCGCTCTCCCCAACCACACATGTATTCATGTGCGCACACACACACTCACACACATGACACATGTATTCATGTGCACACACACACACACACACAACAAACACAAACAAGGTGAAGTACAGGCAAGCTCAACGGTATTATTTAAAAGTAGAGCATCTGACTTTTTCATGATAATAAGGTGAAGGTCAACGGTATTATTTTAAAGTAGAACATCCGACTTTTTCATGATAATACAAATACTCGCCAATCGCCATAGGTCTTTTACAACAAATAATTTCAGTAGCACAGTCCCAAGTTGGTCATGAATAATACGCACAAGTTTAAGATATATTACCCATCCAGTGGATTAACTATACCAGGAATAGAATCTCCAAATGATAATTTGTTAATTTTGTGGCTTATCTGCATGACATTGACATTAGATTAAACCAGTACAGTAATCAGTATTCAAAATTAAATTAAAAAAACTGTATAGAGAAGCAATGACCACAAAAAAAAAAGAGGATTTAACACATAATTTATAGAAGGAAATTGAACAATTACTCACATTGTAACTTTCCGTCTGTATATTTAGCAAATCGAGCAGCTGGAAATTTTGGTGATGAATGCTCTTACCAAGGGACAAAGTGGAAATTGCCAACAACTCTATTAACCTCCAGAGATCCATATATATTGCATCTACTTCCTCCTTAACTTTTTGCACAAAACCTTCTCTTTTGCACTTAATACCAGAAACCACGACCAAGAAGAGATGATTGTTCAATTGCAGAGGTAAAAAGTTTAGTCAGATTGCACATCAATCAGTTTCGTGCTTTTATTTGTTCTAGACATAATCACAACCATTCAAGACAAGAAAATTAGCAAATCCCCATTTCCACCAATTTTAACAGACATCTAATATATTTTTAGGGGATGAAATGGTTGTCATACAATAAAACTATAACTTGTCACATAGAGAGAATTTTATCTTAGCCGTGGCATCTTCCTTTGATATCTATAAGTGACTTTCCCAAATACTATGGTGTGCAGTTATACAGTTCCTACCTTAATTAGTAAATCTCATGCAAATAGAACATATCATAAAGAAAACGTTAAGTATGTCATCCCTTTCAGAAGAATATTGGTCATAAAGGAATAGAAAAAATTGCTTAATAAATAATGGTAAGGCACTAAGACAACAAAAGATGTTCCTATCAACCTGATCAATCAAATTGGTGTTTGTCAGTCCCCAACCTTTCTTACGATATGCTTATTTCGTTGATGAGAACTTGCTCGTCCATGTCGGGGAGGATGGCGGCGGGGAGCTCGTCGAACTCGACAGCGTCTTTGTCGTTGGCATCCATGTTGGCGAGGAGGCGTGGATCTGTCGGGGAGGATGGCGGCGGCGAGCTCGAGCTGGGTGAGGCTACCGTCGTGGTCCATGTCGAACAGCTTGAAGTTGTAGTGCTGCCAGATCTTTCTGATTGAAGCTTTGCCATCGCGATTTTGGCCGGGAATCAGCGTAGAAAAATCTATCTGCACTATCGGCGAAACATAGAAAGTCCATTTCTAGTAAAAAAAACTCGCAAAAAATTCTTCGGGTAAATGGAGTGAACCCGCCTTCACTTTCAGCCGTCTCCTGCTCAATGCATCGAACGATTCCAATGCAAATTCCTTCTAATCTCTCATTCCTGTAACAGAAAATTACAGTTGTAACTAAAAGCAAGCACTCATTTGAGCTCAACAAACCGCAATTAACAACACAATTAGCCATCAATTAACAACCTATGCATTGTGTTGGGTGGTCGTCTGGCTCGACTCGCCGGGCCCGGGCTGGCCCCGAACACTCCCGAACAGCCGCTGGTTTGTCCCGGCAGCTCCCAGCAGGCCCGGACAGCTTCGTGTTGGCCCCGAACAGCAACCTTTCGAGCCCGAACAAGTCCCGGTTTGACCGCTTCTAGCCGAAAACGAAAATTACCAATAAATATACTAATTTCAACAATCAAACAATATAAATGAATTGAAATTGCTGAAAATGAATAAAGCATAGAGAGGACCAAATACACCCTTTTCTCGTTCTCGTACGTGAAGCCCAAATGCTACAAAGATGCCGAGATGATGGGTTGAAATGGAGCACAGGCTCAGTTCCCTTTCGTCAAACCCTCAAAATGAGTCACAGAAGAGCCGACAATTGAACCGATCAATTGGACCCGTGACCTCAATGACTCCGGCACTGTCCACTGACCGTCCACCAAGCTTGGCCCGAGAAACAGCCCGCACACAAAAAACCCCCAAAATCTGTCTCGCTAAAGGACCTGGCTCACACACGAAAGAGACTCTCACCAAAATCACAACCCCCTTATCACAGGATAGAAAATGGTATGTTTAATTTGACACAAAAGTCATGAGAAAAAGAGAAGAAGGAGAGTGACGGGAAAGAAGAAAATCGGGCTGACCCATTCTGATGTTGGGAGGTAATTTGGGGATGGCTGACCCATTCTGATGTTGGGAGGTGATTTGGGATTGGAGAAAGAGAAGAAGGAGAGCGACGGGAAAGAAGAAAATCGGGCAGAAGAAGAAAAGAGGGGAAAAGGGAGAGAGAAAAAAAAAAATGATTTGGGGATAAAATTAGAGAGATTATCTTCCCTTTTTTTTCTCCTTTCCTGCGGATCTTTCTTTCAAATTTTGAATTAAAAAAATCATATTGTAGAAATAGATAAGTTCAAACAGGTTGAAATCAATAAATAAAATCTCCAAAAAATTCAAATTGATAACTGGCGGGCATATTCAATTTTTTCGCCAAAAATTCTGCTCATTATAGTAAACTTTAGGCGGGAATTGAAATCTTTTTTTGCTGATTTTCTATATGATTTTTTCAAACAACTATCATTCCCTCTTTATATATTAATAGATTGATCAACGTAAAGAACTTATGATCAGTTTATTCGACCGAAAAAAGGGTAATTATGAAAAATTCAAAAGAGTAACGTTTAGGAAGAGAGGATTAAAAAAAATGCAATACAATATATATTTTTTTTATTCACCAAACTGTAATCTGACAAACTTCTATTGAAATAAATGAATGTTTAAGTATTATATTTGATAAAACTAGATGATAAGTTAGTTTATAGTTAATAAGTGAATTTCAAGATTATAGGTAATAGCTTATGTCTTATGACTGAAAAATTAGCTGATATAAATAAAAGTATTTAGTAAAATTAGTTGATAAGTCAAATAAAATAAAAATTTCAACGAGCTTATTTAAAAAAACTTCCAAAAGAAGCTTATAATATAAGCTCGAGCATTTTTGAAAAAGTTCACCCTTCCAAACTAAACTTATTGGTATACAAAAAACTTATAAACTAACCATACTTAGTATAAACCACTAGTCAAATATATATATATATATATATATATATATATATATAATATTGATATAATTGCTAGCAAGTTTCAATAAATTTTATTCAACCAGCAATTAATTATAATAGTAGTGCATTTAATAAAAATAAGTGTTCATTTAATAAAAATATGGTCACCATTTAATACTATTATCTAACTTATAATTCTAACACTATATGATAACTTATACTCCTTCTGTTTCTTAATACATGTCGTTGTAGGATGTCAACATTTTTGCAAATTAATTGTCGTTGGAAATATTTTATTCATTCTTTCAACTTTATCCTGTTTAACAAACTTTATTTCTTATCATTATCTTTAAAAACCAACCATTAATAATTCAAACACTAAATTTATGAGGATTAATATATAAAATTATTACACATCCCATGAAAATCGTAATTTAAAAGTTTTAAATTGAAACGACATCTAAAAAGAAATGGAGTAATATTCCATTTATATTTGTGCAAATAGACATTATATTGGATCCGTTATTCTAGCTAAAGCAAATATTTTTGTCCCACAAATTGCGTCGTTATTTCTAAATTTGGTCCGGGATTAGATGTTTCGGAAGTATTTTTTCTTCGCAAAATTCCTTTTAAGTGTCAACATACTCAAACTCCCTTTTGACTAGAAGAAAATTGATTTTTCGAGAAAGAAACACCGCATGAAGAAGTGAGGATTGGAAACTTATGTCCTTAAAATTTAAAAGTCATACAAAATTAAATTACAATTAGGGATGTATTCAATTGGACACTTAAAAAGTCTTTAAGAGTTTAGAAATCTTAATGTATTCAATGTAGACTAGTATTTGACTCAGTGCATTTACATAAATGTAAATAAAAATTATAAATTATTATAAATTATTTGTATGCATATAATATTAATATTATAAGTTAGATAATGTCATTATATTTTAAACATAGAGTATTATAACTTATATTAATGTATGTAATATTAAAATTATAAGTTAGATAATAATATTATGTTTTAAAATTTGATTATTAGTTAAAATAAATAATACATAACGATTTGATTGCATATGAACCACTATATTGAATGCATAAATTATAATAAATAATGTAGTTTTGTAATTTTGAGGGATCATGACTAATTAATTAGATAAAAAATATTAAGTTTATTATCAAAATTGTTTATGCAATTTTACAGAATTTCACTATAACATTACAATAAATTAATTTATTTAAAAAACAATCGCTTAATCAGATAAAAAAATATATTATTGATTTTAGAATAAATAACTTGAACAAAAAGCTTTTACAATATATTTTTTTATGTTTATGTAACTTTCATGTATCATTTAGTGTAAAATATAATTGTTAATTTTAATAATAACTATATACGATATAATAAAAAAAATATAAATATTACATAATTAATATAAAATATAACCATTTTTATCTTAATTAATCCAAAAAAAAGTGAAGGAAAATTTTTATCATTAATTGGATAGGGCGGATTAATAATAATAATAATAATAGTAATAATAATAATAATGGCTGAGCATAGGACTCGGAGAATTTTGAACCGTTTCGAAAATCGACCGAATCACTCCGAACCGAAAAATAACCGCTGACCATTAGATTTTCTCCGAACCGAGTTGAACCGAAAAAATAATTAGTACGGTTCTGGAGATTTCAAAAATACCCGTATCGCGAACCGAACAAAATCGTCTCATACCGTACCGAACCGAACCAAAGAATGGAAATTAAGAACTGAATTATAACATTAGATGACTATTGTTTTAATATATTTTATGTCAACTTTAATCCTATATAATTTGAAAGTTTATAAAATGCAAATAAAATATAGTAATAACAATTAAGCTTCACTTAAATTTTATGCTTAGTAATACTTGATTTGGTTTGTTTTTTTCTTCTCTAATAACTGCAGCTGCGAGTCCTCTCTACAAAAATGGCGATGGCTGCGGTTTATGTTACCAGGTAATCAAAATAATTATTTTATCAAGTAAAATCGCAATCGTTTTCTTTCTTTCTTTCTTTTATGAATAGTACTTTTTGTTAATTACCATGGTTTTTGTTTCCAATAAATAGGTAAAATGCACTTCGGAACATTGTTCGGGTAAACCGGTGACTGTGGTAGTAACGGAGAGTGCCCCGGCTGCGGTGGTAATCACTTGTTCGATTTAAGCGGCACTTCATTTCGACAAATGGCTAATCCCGGACAAGAACAACCACTTCAAGACAGAGGAATCATCAATGTTCAATATCAATCGTAAGAATTCATTCACATATATATATTTACAAACATCACACCTATCCTTGACATTACTAGAATGCATGACATTGTTATTATACATTATTCCTTAAGGTTTAATTACAAAATATAGTATTAAAGTCACTATTTTTACAAATTTGCAATAGTAGCCAACAAGGTTTACAATTTCGGGGGTTATTATTGTCCAAGTCCGACCAAATTCAACAACTATTATTGGCCCCGCGTAAAAGATACTGACTATATTATAATTTAACCATCAAATTTGGCCAAATTTGAGTAATAACCCTAAAATTTTAAAGCTTGTTAGGTATACAAGATACTGACTATATTTTAATTGATATATATCACTACAATGAATGACCTTGTTATTATATATTATTACTCAATATATATCTGAATTGAGATTTTTTTGATAATTTACTAGGGTTCCGTGCAATTTTCTGGGCACAAATGTGGCGTTCCGAGTTGACCCGGGCTCCAACGAGAACTATCTCGCGGTGGCCATCGAATACGAAGATGGAGACGGGCTGACAGGTGTCGCCGTGAGGAAGTCCAACACGAATGGTGATTGGCTCCCGATGACTTTGTCTTGGGGTGCCGTGTGGAAGGCTAACCTCAATGGGATTTCGCCACCGTTTTCCTTCAAGTTGACCGACTCCTCGAAAACTGTGGTGGCCGAAAACGTTATTCCGGCCGATTATAGCTTCACGACCTACACATCCAACGTCAATTTTTGACGGTTCAACTGTTGGCTCGTTTAGTATAAATAAATTAATTACTATGTATTGTGGTAACCGACCCTAGAGGTATTTTGTTATTTGGGGGACACACTTTTTTTGTATCTCGAGTGTGAAACTGATGAGTGGTGTAGCAAAAGAGCTAGAATGTATGTAGAGGAGACCTTTTAATGGTCAAGCCTCTCGGCTTTCTTCACTAATAATAAATAAAGTTGATGTTTTTTGTTACGCTATATTTTGAAAATTATGATTATGGTTCTGTATCCATATAATCCCATTGCATATTTGAATTGGATTTTTAAATTATCTAGATGTCAACAACAGTATTTGGATTAGAAAAGACAGTCAATTAGTACCAAAAATTCAATCTCTGGAACCGTGTAAAAAATTGAGATGGTTTGGTTCGAAAATTATTATTTTGCAGTTCGGTTCGATTCGGTATTCGGAACTATAAGAATTGTTCGGTTCGGTTTGGAGCTCCGGAGATTTTTAAAATTTCTTGAATGACTATCTAGTTATATTTAAATTTTTATATGCTTTTAGAAAAAAAAAATCTAATATTCATCAATGTTTCACCATATTAAAGATTTTATTTTGAAATCAACTTCATAAGTAACTCAAAATTTTAGTTAAAGAATAAATTAGTGGAATTGATAACAAAAATTGAAAATTCAAAAAAAATTTAACATATATATATATATATTATCTTTCATATCATTTTAATTATAAGAAAAAATAAGACTGAGAAAAGTATCAAACAATATATATAAATAATCTTTTAAAATAAATAAAAAAATTAATTGTAAATTAAGTATTACTAAGCATAAAATTTAAATAAAATTATTACCATATGTTATTTAGCTTTTTAAAAATACTCAACTTATATAGTTCAAGTTGACATAAATATGTGAACAACATACATTTAGTGCTATAATTCGGTTCATAATTTCAGTTTGGTATGGTATGAGAAAGTTCAGTTCGGATTGGAGAAAGTCAAACGACCAACGTTTATTTTTTGGTTCGATTTTCAGAAAAGTTTGGAATAAATATTTGGTAAATAGTAGAAAATTATAGATATTACATTGCATGTATTGCCTTTTTTTGAATCATATCACTACAAAAAAAAAAATTTATATTCCAACGGAAAATCCTATGGTAATATATTCCAATAGAAATTCCAACGGATATTCCAGTGGTATAGCTTCCGTTGGAATCATTCCAAGGGAAATTCCAACGAAAATATTCCGGTGGAATGTATTTTTCATTGAAATTTTAGATGGGATTTGATGATTCCGACGGCTATATTTCCAACGGATTTTGACTGTAGGAATTTCCGTTGGAATTTTTATTTCCACCACCGTTGGAAAATCTACTGTTGGAATCGTCAAAATCCACCGGAAATTCTAATGGAAAATTCATTCCAACGGAATATTTTTGTTGGAATTTCCGTTGGAATTATTTCAACGAAAATGATAGCATTGAAATATCCATTGAAATTGCCGTGGAATTCTATTAGAATATAATTTCGTTGGAATTTCATCATTTTATTGTAGTGTATTTCTCCAAAAGTTGCTCGTTTGAGCTTTTTCAACATTAGTCTTTTGGGTCTAACAACTAATCAAATAAACTCGCTATCATATAAATTAATTAGCACGTTTGATTGATCAATATATAACCTCTAATAGAGATCTAATACTCTAATTTAGCACCAATATAATAACTTCTAATACTCTAATTTAGCACCAATCTGCTAATAAACTAATGGATCCATAATTCTGAGTTCATGGTTTGTGGATTGCTTTTTATGTTTACTTTATTAACTTAGATGCTAATATTAATAACTAAACTAAATAATTCATTCAGAGGAAATATTAGTTTCCATTTACCCAAAATTGGCAAAATATATAGCTTCTATTTGACATGTATTGGATAAAAGACAACTTGCACAATTAATGAATAGCGGAGAACTGATTGCATTAACAAATTTGATTAGCTGTATGTGTCAACAAGGAGGGTGGGTCCAGTCTTCTGGTGTCAGTGTGTCACTTTGACATTTCGGGTGTACTCTTTTTAGTTTTTAAGGGGGTAATTAGATATGGTTTGAACAGTAAAAAAACTAATCAAAATTCAAATTTAACTCAACATTAATCCAACCCTACTATTTTCATTATTATCTATATAATTAAATAATATCAAACAATCATTCTTACACATCACATCAACTTTAATTCACTATTCATCCACTCACATAATTTAAATTCCAATCATTTTTCTCTTACTTTATATTAAATCAATTTTAATTATTTTATTTAAATATTATTTAATATATCCACTAACAACTAACTATAACACTTTTTTTTTAAAATTAACTATAGTTAAAAAACAAACCAAATCAAAACTAGTTGAATACATAAACAATCACGTGGTAAGTTATTAATATAATTGTTGTTTGAAAAAAAAATAAACTCATTTTAACTGTTTGATATATATATTAAGAAAAAAAAAATGCGGTTATCTATCATAAAAAGCTCTGATATTGTGTTTTTTCTAATCAGATTTTGAATTCAATTTTTTCAAACTGTTAATTACTAAAAAAATTAAATTAGAGATCTTAACATGTCATACCTCTAATTTATCCTCACAACACTACATATCATTAACACCATAAGAAAATACCAACCTTTTCTTCTATGAATTGAATTCAGTTTGCGGAACATCATGCACCAGTATTATTATAGTTTTAGCGAAAATTAGTTCATTTTTTTTTTTTTTTTTTTTTTTTT
>BKCP01007170.1:100919-118802 GCA_008636005.1 Striga asiatica | reverse complement strand
CCATTTAAATAGTGATTAATTAATTTAATAATATTTAGTAATTATTATTCTTCTGATAATTAAAAATATTTTTTATCCAATAAATTAATTAATATACTTTTTATTTATTAATATAATTTTTTTTAAATTATATTATTTTTTTTCAAATAAATTAATTAATATAAATTTTTTTATTAATATATTATTTTTTCGTTTTAAATTAAAATAATTATAATTTTAAATTATAATTTATAATTTTTCATTATAATTAAATTATAAGTATTATTATAATTTATAAAAAAAAAATGACTGGACGAACTTTCTGAACGGTTTTTATGCCGTCCGAACCGGCCGGCCGGACGGGCTAAAAGCCGTCCGGTTCCGGCGGCTAGACGGGCTAAAAGCCGTCCGGTTTCGCCGGCTGGACGATTTTTTTTTTTTTACTTTTTGGAAAAAAATGCCAGGAGCAAAATTGTCCAAGGAAGGGCGGTAAGTAGTAATAGGGGGGGCGGTGAATAGCAATTGAGAAGTATAATCTAAGACCTCGCACCCTTGAAATTCTACAACAAAAAAATGAAAAATATTCGTGTAAGAAAAAACGCATGAAAGAAAAAAAAAAAATTGTGAGGATTGGAAATTATGCCCTTAAAACTTAAAAGTCCTACAAACTGAAATTACAATTCGACTTTTGTTAAGGACTGATAAAATATTTTGATTTTGTTTGGATTTTTTAGTTTGGTATGGTAAAATAATATTAAAATAGTTTAGAATTCTGAATTCTTATTAAAATAATATTTAAAATAAAATAATTAAAATTAATTTGATGTAAGAGTATAAGAGATGATGTGAAGTAATTGTCAGTTAAAATTATGTGAGTAGATGAATAGTGAATTAAAATTGATTTAATGTATAAGAATGATTGAACAGTATTATTTTATTATATCGATAATATTAAAGATAATGAGATTGAGTTATAGTTGAGTTAGAATTGAGTTAAAAAAAATAATTAATTAAAAATGATCCGATTTATTTTGAAAAAAAATCCAAGCATCCTCTTAATTCGAACACACATAATGCGTATCCTAAACATGCGCTAAAAGTATCATAAATAAGCAAAATACAATATGATGCTATTTATATGATAATATTTCTTTTATCTCATATGATATAACAGGTGATTGATCGGAAAAAAATGTGAATTTTATATATTTATTATCGTATTCTTCTGTGCTTAATTTTGTTGGGCTAGCTTGTATATTTTTTGACTTATTATTTCTTTAAGGGGATTTTAGTATTTTAATATTTTTATGTTTTATTTTCAAGATATTGGAGTATTTTTATGAACCACATGATAGTCGAGAATTTGGGCCCAAGAATTGTAATTGCCTGGAAGAACCCAATGTTAGAGTTTTAAGGCCACATATTGGATGTGTTAATTAAGCCCAATAATTGTGGTGCTATTGACTTTGTGATGAAATTAAATGCAAGGTAGTTACTATTTTTGGGGAGTCTTGGAGACATGGAAATAGAGAAAATTACCCCATGTACGTCTTCATCTTTATATTCAACTCAAAAAACGATTTCAATTATTCTGTTTTGTATATCGACCTTTATTCCACTTAAATGTAAACAAAAGTTTAGTTGATTTATACTAGTACGTAGCCCGTGCGATGCACGGGACATAAGTATTAAATGAGTCATTTCTACAGAGCTTGTCCGTTAAATAACTCGTGCGATTCACGGGAAATATTAAATGAGTGGACCATAGGGCTTGTTCGTTCAGTCCTAAAAAATAATAGAGTTTGATTATCTATCTTTTTACATCTTTTCATCAACGCTATTTTTTTTTGTCGGAACATTAAACCTGAGTCTGGCAGCGCAAGCCCGTAAATTAATTAATATATTATCTTGCTCACATATTTATAATAATATAAATGTGATTTCATTATATATATATATATATATATATATATATATATATATTCCTTAATATAAGAAAAATAACAATTTTAAGTAATCTCGTTCCTCGTATAATACTCATATTATTTTATTATAAAATTTATTGTAATATAATTTCATTATTATTATTTGTGCAAGTTATAGATGTAGTCTTCTTCTTCTTTTTATTTTATATAATTAAAATATTTAATGTATGTTCATATTATTTATTAATGTAATTAATTTAAATTATATAATAAATTTAAAGTAAAACATTTTGTACAAACATTTTACAAAATATACACAAATATTTTTTTAGAATTTATTTTTTTAATAATAAATAAACATCTTTGAAATTCTATACAATTATTAAACATCCTTGATATAAATTCGAAATCATAATTGAATTCTATGCAATTATTAATTCTGTCCGATGTTATGAGAAACAAATCATTCGAAAATGATTATATGTAAGTTGATATAAAATGAAATGTATCAAAAAAATCTGCTTATGATATTTTCCTTCAAATGTTTGAATGAATTTGAAATCTAAATTACAAATCAACCTCCAGTTATTCAAATAATTTTAAAAAAATTACCAATTGTAGTAAAATATACGTGACAATATATTATAAATATACATGACGTCAGTAATGTTATGAATCTATAAGTTCCTAAAATATATATTGTTTAGATATGAAACTAATTAACTTATATGTTAAGAAAATATATATAAATATATGTATTGTACGAAATATACACTTGACAAGTTATTATATTTGTTTATATATTGTTTGTATATTTGTTTGTATTGTATATTATATTTGTATATTATATTTGTATATAAATATATTGTTTATATATTTGTCTGTATTGTACGACAAATTATTATATTTGTTTATATATTGTTTAAATATATATTGTTTAGATATGAAACTAATTAACCTATATGTTAAGATAATATATGTAAATATATATATATTGTATGAAATCTTTAACGTGTTTGTCAAATTTTTTCCCTAAAAAATTCAAAATACATTTAGGCATGTTTTGTTTGAAGTTTGAAATTTAAATATGCATCTATATAACAAATCTCATGATTTATGCTAGCATTAAATGCTACTTGATTTTTTATTAAAAAAATTAAAAAAAATACCAAAAATGGAATGCAATTAATATCCCCTATTTTTTTGCTTACTTTTTTTTAAAAACTAGTACGTAGCCCGTGCGATGCACGGGACAATAATCGTAAATTGCATGTATTAACGCAATGAAGGAATATTTATTAATATAAAAATAATTTTAAATGTTAATAGTTATTTTTTATTTTATCTTATATCATACAATAATTTAATATATAATTTATATGTTTATTTCACTTGTTATAAAATAATTGTTTATATCTTTTTTATAATTAAGGATAATAAAAATTAACATATTCAAATATTATAATTCCCATGGTACATATTTGAATTGCTTATTTATGGTACAAATTTCCTATGAAAAATTCACTTCAAATCTGGGGCCATCTATAAAGTATGTTATTATTTAAAAATTATTTATAAATTAGAGTTTTGGTTGGTTGTTCAAGAACTTAGTATGTAAATAAATCAGACATACATACCATGTTTATCTGAAATTTATTTGGATAATTTGTGGAGAGATTTTCTTTACAAGAACGTTTGGCCGTGAAGCTTTATTCTCTTTCTAACTTATAATTTGAATATGTAAACCAAATGTGACATTTAATATAATTTTAAATATATATTTTAGAAACATTTATGTGTGTAATCCATAATTAATAGTTTTAAATATCGTGCAAGATTTGTATTGACTATATTCAATATGATTTTTTTTTTTTTAATTTGTGCTAATAATGAAGATTTTGGAATGTGATATATTCTATGTCATATATTCATGTTTCCTAATGTAACAATATACGGTAATGTTTTTATCTCATTGAATCAAACCAGTATCATTTGATAAAATAAGATGTGGCTAGAGATCACCAAAATCTTTTATATGTGTTTTAGATTAAATTATTCGTGTCTTTATCCTATATATATATAAGAAAACAATATATCTGATTGATATGAACTTATATTCATCGTTTATTTAACTAATTTTATAATTAGTCAAATTTTTTAATCTTCAAAATTATTTGTACATAACTGAATCGTGGTATTTTTATTTTTTTTTGGCAAAGTAATCACTTGTTTTTAACTTCTATGCATTTGAAATCATATTTCAAAAAATAATTTTTTGAAGTAATATAGAAATTCAATTAAACGACAATATTTAAAAAATTATTTTCTTTTAAAACTAAAATAGAATTTCCATTGTACATCCATTACATAATTATGAGTAATTAATAATTAAGATAATTTGTTATAACCATATTTCCGTGCACATTGATTAATGAAATAGAATATACTAAATAAATAATTTTTCATACAAATCATGTTTTGAAATAATGTCTTCATAAACAGTGAAATTTTAAAATATATAAAATATTTCATAATCAATAATGAATATTTATTTCAATTCAAACGATTTCGAAAACGAATTAGGAACTGATTTTTGAGTCCAAACCAAATGGTTTTGAAAGAGAATTGGGAATTTTAAACTGATCTTCCATAAGTGGTAAGTCAAATGGTTTGACCAAGATTTTTTAATTTTTTATTTTTGATTTTTACATCAACCTTTTTTAATATATATAAATAAATATAAATATAAATTAAATCCAATGATTATAAAAATCCAGAATAAAACATAAAAATTAGTGCAAATTTGACTTTACCTAAATCCCCGCAAGAATTTCATGTTGAATGCGATGTGTGTATACAACTATACATATGTACCCCGTCAACATCTCCAACTCGTGGGCCCCACCACCACAATCTGGGACTCCTTTCTTTGAACGATTCCTTTATAAAAACCCCCCAACAAATCCCCCATTCAAAGTTTCAGACTTTTTTATTAAATAAAAAAAAATAAAAATCAGACTTATATTAATTTANATGATGGAGTTTCAGACTTATTAATTTAAACCAAAACTTCATACTCGACCTATTGACCGATACGGCGTCACTTCGACCCCACCTTGACTGCGTGTTTCATTTATACTACAAAACACACACACTTTCATTTGCAGAGAAAACAAAAACTCGCTTAAATACACACCAGAAAAGGGAAAATGTCGAGGGGAAAGAGGAGAGAGGAGCTGTACGTCACCGTGCCGAACCTCTTCCCGTGCCCGATCTCCATGGACGTGATGAAGTCTCCGGTGAGCCTCTGCACTGGCGTCACCTACGATCAGAGCTCCATCGAGAAGTGGCTGTCCCTCGGCCACAACACTTGCCCCGCCACCATGCAGATCCTCCCGCTCGCACCACCCCCAACCTCACCCTCCGCCGCCTCATCGACCTCTGGCTCACGCACGATCAGCCGTCCGCGGTTTTGCAGAGAGGGAAACCGAATCGAAGGCCCTATTAACCGCATGTAGTCTATGGTTTCATTTTATTTATTTTTTTCTCTGTTTTTCAAAACCGTGTTTCTCTGTTTTTCAGTAATGTTTTATCTGGACGAAGTGAAGAGGTAGTTCTAAAGAAATGATGAAGTTATATAGGATTCTACAAATTTGTTTGTAATCCGTTTTTTGTTGATTGTTGTATTATTTTTGTAAAAAAATGGTGAGGATAAATACGGATTGTTGATTAGCTTAACGGAAAATAGGGAAAGATTTTGTAGGATATTAACCAAAAAGAATATGAGGATAAATACGGATTGATTGGGCGTGGGATATTAACCAAACAAAATTTCACCCAATTGCACGTGAATGGAACGAAAAAAAGGGAAAGTTTTTTGGCATGTGAAGATATTTGAATTGCGTGGAAATCTGATGTTGGATTATATAAAACTACCATATCAGATGTTAATGGCGTGTTTACAAAAGAAAAGGCCGAATTATAAATATATTCTATAATTAGTAAGTCAAAGTTTTGACTCAATTATTTTAGGTTTCCAAAAAAGAATTTAACATCAACCTTTTTAGATATATATAGATTTGATTGAGATTACATAAATAGAAAGTCAAAAGTCAACTCAATTTATTTTAGATTTCTAAAAATGATTTTTACATCAACCTTTTTAGATATATATAGATATTAATCCTTATTATATATATATAGATTCCAGATTTTATTCATTAATCAACATAGAAAGAAGAGCTTGATTTCTGGGATATTATTGCTGCATTTTATTTTTATTGGTAAGCGAATAGGTGATATTGATTTTCACGCTCATAATTTTTTCTCCTGCAAAAACTTATATTGAGATCTCGGATTTTTTTCTCCATTGCAAAAAAAATTGAAAATTTCATGGCTAAAAGTAGTGTGAAATCCTACGTTTCTAACACGCCATCCGATTTTGAAGGTAATTGTAACCAGATTCATTAAAAATCAGTTCGCTTTCATGAAAAATCGTCGGGTAATTGAAAAATCGAACAGAAGAAATTACAATTTTGGAGAAAATCGGAATTAATTGGCACAAAATTAATCCAACATAAGAAAGTCCGTATAATGCAACAGGGCCACTCTCATGGGGGTTACAATTTTGTCTCCCATATATTCAAGCGATGGAGATGATGAAAGTCATTATGAGGGCCAAAAAGGAACAAGAAATTCGGACTGTTGCTGATGATGATTAAACTACTGGGAATTATAAGTGTAGAAATTTTGTTTATGATATTAGAATTTTCAATTCTAGCTATTGATCTGTTGAAGTNTGTAATCTGTTGAACTTTAAAACCAAGCAAATAGTTTTAAAAATAGAAATAAAGTTCAGAAATAAAGAATATAGATGCAACATCAATTAACTCGTAAGTTTTTTTATATGGAGTTTATAAAATAACTATTTATATGGGTTTATAGATAGTAAAATATATATAGTTTTTAATGTGTTATATTCAGTTGATACAGTTTATCATGTCTTTTATAAATATCTATACAAGCTTTATATGTAGTCTATATTTGGTTTATGTAAGCAAGGTAATTTATAACTTGTTAAATAATTTGTTTATCTTATCAATTGGCATACGTCATATTTACGTGCATTTAATAGTGTTTTTTGTGCCCGTTTCGTTGTAGTTTAATATTTAATTAATTATTTTTATTAAGCTATGATGAAGTGTGTTATCTATATATATATAATTGCTGGCTCATAAGCATTTAATAAAACTTATTAAATTATACCTATGTAGCAATATAACTTTTTCCCTCCAAAAATCATTACTTTTTATTTATTTAACCTCTCATATAATTATTAGATAATCAACACATTAATCACTTCAAAATTACAAAAATCATTTTAAACTTTTGATTTACTTACAGCTGACCATATAGTGTGTTGACTATTTAACGTGATTAGATGTTATTGTTGTGGTTACATTTAAATTAACTTCTTTTGGAAAATAAAAAACGTATTTGAAATTCCTAAATAAATAATAAATAATTCACAAAAAAAAAAATACATACCAAAATATATATTACATCCAATATGATAAACGCAATTAAAAAAATAAATATTCCACCCCCTTTAATTGTAAATTTGGCCTGCAAAAAAGTGCAAAAAAAATCACTAATCATTATATGCATACAAATAACTCACAATATTTTATTTATATATGTGCAAATGTACAGGTCAACTACTAGGTTTGAATTTCAAAAGAATATAGGGTCAAATTAATTGGTGGAGGCGCAAACGGCGAGAACGGTCGAAAACGGTTTGCACACGGTACATTTGGGACGAGCCCAATTCATTATCAACATAAAAAAGAATTTAAAAGCAGCCCAAATGAAAGTGCGGTGTAGCTGCTACGCCAAAACCATACGACACATATAAAATTTAAAAGTATGGCCCAAAAAGCAATTTAAGTGGGGCATAGAGGTAATTCAACATACATGGAGGTGGATCTTCTCCTTGCACATCACATTAGAGCATGTTTGTTTATAAGAAATTTTCAAAAAATTTCCAACATTTTAACTCAATCACTTTTTTAACTCAACTTAACTCAACTCCACTATCATCATCAATATAATTAAATAATATCAATCAATCATTCATACACACCACATCAACCTTAATTTACTATTCATCCACTCACAATATTTTAACTAACCATCAGTTCAAATCTCTCTCTATCTCACTTTTACATCAAATCAATTTTAATTATTTTATTATAAATATTATTTTAATATACACACTAACAACTAAACATACCACCTTTTTCAAAATTAACCAAACCAAACAAAAGAATTCAAACAAAACCAAAAATTTTTATAAACAAACATCCTGAGATTTCTTCCATTGTTGCGCCTGAGCTCCATTACCTTGCCACCTCGCCGCTACTGCATCACTCCCCAAACTTAAACCGTTGCTTGTCCCCAAGTAACTTAGAACTATAAGCACATAGATGAATATAAACAAGCATGTGAAATATTTGCTCAGTTCCTAACACATCTCACATAATGCATAGCTACAACTTCCCAAATTAATAACCCCGGATTCGAAATGAAATCATCTTTAGAACGCCAACAATCAAATATCAATTCAGTGAATTACTGCAGCTCATCAATCTCTTCACCGAGTATATCAATCATGCAACTAATGATACCCCTTTCTTTGCCAATCGGTTTGGTTCCTATTCGCTTCTAGCCAGAAATCAAAAGTCTCGATTTTTTTTTATTCTTTTTTTTTTTTTTTATTTTTTTTTGGGAACGGCAGCTCCGTCACAGTCCATGGTATTTAGCTATTCATGCGAGAGTTATGCACTAAAGCTTCACAGACTGACAGCTGTTGCAGCCCACGATCATTTTTTTTTTTCTTTTTTTTTTCAACACCTATTATTCTTTTCCTCCACATTCATTATTCACACCACCATTTTTTTTTTTTTTCGAGACAATCAACTCCCAACTTTCCACGTCAACTTACCTCACACAATCGACATCAAGCAGAATAATCAGTAGCACATTTCAAAAATATAAACAGTTCGAGACCAACTCACCACAAATAAAACACATAAATATCAATCGTCATGTCTTTGTCCCTTAAATGACAACACTTCAAGAATTTAACCAGAAACCATTAATCCGAGTCATCATAACTAGCACAATAATTCCAAGACACTCAATTCATCATCGCAAAATTTCACATACAAGTAACATATACTCCAATAAATCAAGATAATATATAATATAGAGCACAACTCAACAACTCACACAAATATATCTCACTTTAATGAATCTCCCCAAACTTAGAGTTTGCACATAAGAGAACAAAATAGAAAGTAAAAGGAAAGAGTTCACCTTATCAAGGAGAAGAAGTCGCGATCGTCGCACACCATTGGGTTGCCTCCCAACAAGCGCTTTTTTTTATTGTCGTTGGCTCGACTTATTGTTTCACTCTCAAGCGGTCCATGATGGCTTCATAGGTGGCCTCAAAGGCGGCATGAACCTTGAAGCTCCATGTTTGTCAAAGGTCTTCTGGTCCGGTGTCGGGTGCTTGACCGGGTCTTTTCTCATAGGCAGTAAATCGTCATGGTAAAAGATTAGCCCGGGCTCATGGATAAGAGGAAAAATCTCTACTACCTCCAGAATATAAGGCTCTTGATTTTCAGCATACTCGGCTGCTGGTGGTTTGACCTCGGATAGAAGAGATGAAATTTCAGTCATGTTCGGGGCAATTGATGGAGCTTTTACATCATCTTCATGCTCGAGTGGGCTGTTATCGGGGGCCCCGATAGCTGCAGCTAGCAAGTTTTTATCGGGGGGGACCGGTAACAGCGAAAATTTGCTCCGTCTCGCCTTCTTCCTCATTCTCTTCGTCGCTCGGGTCATCATTGGGCTCCGAAACATGAATTTCCAGCACCTCAAGCTCCATCTCTCTACTCATCTCAAGGTCTCCGACACCACTTTGGCCCGGTTCGGCTTGAGATAACAGCCGACTCTTGGCTCGGGCATCCAATTCGCTCAATAGATCACCAATTGTTTTACTACTAGCCATCAAAGAATTTTGACACTCCTCAAATAACTTCATCAACGATGGACTAGTCTCTTGTTCAAGCGAAGGTTCTGAAAAATATTGTGAGCCTCCATAGTGGAATTGAGATTCGTCATGCTCATAAGTAGGCTCATACGGTCGAGAATATCGTGGATTTTCATAGAATGAATTTCCACAATCTCCCCAACTATAATGGCCCCTATTGAAATTTGAATACGCCCAATCGTCTCGTCGATACCAATCTCTCTCGGTAGCTCTGCGTGCACCATACCTCTCGATCAAAAGTGGACAATCATCGGTGACGTGACGTGTGGTATGACATAGACGACATGGTTTTCTTAGAACTTGACGGAACACTCTCAATGGCTTCTTGGATCATAGCCGACATCCTAGCCTCGCGATGTTGGTCTTTTATTTCCCTCTTTTTCATTTCGTAATATGAACCGTAAGCGTAAGCACATTCCGGGCTCCAATACGTATCCATTTAAAACGAATACCACCTGCAAAAGAAAATAAAAAAAATAGGGGGATTAAAAGAAACAAAGAAAATAATAATAATAATAAAATAAATACTAATCTAACTACCTAATTCAATTAACACTAAAAAAAATCACAACTCAATTGCGCCACTCCCCGGCAACGGCGCCAAAATTTGATCGCGCGTCGCGACGCGGCAAATTTTATAATTTATAATTTTCCTCAACTAACCTCTACTAACTAGTAGTAGTGGCGAGTAAGGGTCGATCCCACGAGGAGTATGAATTAAATTGTGACAATCTCGTATTAATTGAATTAAACTAGGAAAGCAATAAAAGGTAGGGGGATTGGTTTTATAGAAATAAAAAAAAATAACAAAAAAAATAAAAATCAAATAAAATGAGAGAAGTCCAGTTTTCGGTTCAGTTATCGCCCAATCTAAATCCACTGTTAATTAATCTCGACGCTTTCTCTAAATTGCCGACGAATTACCAACCCTAGCTAACAACAAGCTCTGTTAACCGAATTTTCCCTTACCGAATATTTAATCGAAATAGGCTCTTCGACTAAACCTAACTAGTGGACAACCTAGAATAAGCTCTCTAGATTTAATACACTAGCAGCATTAATTCCTAGGAAAATAGATCAGTCTAAGCAATGGACACAAAAACTCGGACCATTTAACTTATGTTCACGCTACCCTAGAGATGCACGACCCCTAGTTTACTACTAACGAAACAAGAACAATAACAATTACGGATTAAAGCCTCGTCTCTAGCAATTAAACTATGAATATTTAACGTAGTTGGCCAGACTAAATCAAACATCATAATTCATAAACATTAAACATAGATAACATGAATCAACTCATCAACAAAAATAAATACGGCGTCTCGATTAACCAACGATAAATAAAGATCATCCAATTCATAGACAAATCAGAATTAAGGTTCAAAACTCCCCTAAAACTGGATAAAAATACTAGCCTAACATACTAATAAAAATGAGTAAAAAGATGAAAGATAAAAGATAAAAGAGAGAGAATAAAATTCTCCCTCGTGTGCGGGTGCGGCTTCCCTCCGCGTGTGTCTGCTCCGAATCCTTTTTCTCTGTACGTGCGTCTTTCTGTTCGCGTCCTCCGTTTCTTTTCTGTTCTCGCAAAATAAATCAGCCCCTCTCTGCTAGTTCTCCTCTTTTTCTCTGCGTGTAGTGGCCCTCAAAAATAAATCCCTTCTGTTAATAATTCCACTTAATCCTCTCTGCCCTCTCAAATAAAATAAGTGTCCAGGAAAAGAATAACTCTTCCCCAAAACATGTTGCTGCGTGGATTCACTTGGGAAAAATAATTCCGAAACACTACTAACTTTTCCTCAAGTAAATATGCACGTGTGTTTGGTCTCTAATTCCATGTAAAACTCTTTGGCCCATCAAAGAAAAAAATGAAGAATTTTGCAAAGTATCATGGAGCCTGCGGCACTGATTCTTGTGGGCTTTAATTAGCCTGGTATTGGGCCCAACGATGACTCGTGTGAACTCTCTTCTAATAGTCCGGACCCACAAAATTCTTTAAAATCCTAAAAATAACACATAAAATATCAAAGCAAATAAATCCATCCAAGTAATAAATAAGTAAAAAAATATAAATGTGCGAATAAATTAAATGTATAAAAATACACTATTAAACATATAAAATAAGCACATTTTTCGACCTATCAATCACCGGATCTCCGACCAGATCGACGCCATCACACAGGAGAAGACGTACGTCTGCTATTTTTGAGCTCAAGAACCCTCGGCTCGCCGGACTGTACGGAAGCAGTCGCGCCGCCGGAAAGCAGCCATTTCCGGCCACCTTGATGCCATGAACGACCACCGAAAGCTTCCATGAATGACGGAGGTCACACCCATATCAACCACATGTCGCCATATACTTGCCGGGAGAGCTGTTGTAGGTGAACTTCACATGTGCTGCCTGAAATTAGCCGGGAACCGCCATGTCCGGCGACCTGGACGTGTTTTTATCATAGGAGATCGACTGAGACGCCGGAAAATCAACCGGGGGCTGAGATACGGAATTAAAATGATGTTTCAGAGCTGTTTTTACTGCGTTTTTGACCTATTTCGACTAGGACTCGGCTTCAACTATTTAAATAACATTAGAGCACGTTTTTTAGGAGTCTTGGACAGAATTTCAGATCTTTGGAGAGCGTTGGAGACTAGAAACACAAGCAAGACGTTGGAGACTAGAAACACAAGCTCATGACGAGCCAATAATGCTCGACTCGTTGCTCAATGTTAACGATCCAAACTTGAGCTTTAACGAGCTGAATTCTAAAAAATTATATAAAAATCATCTTTTCAAGTCTCATCAAGCCGAGTTAAGCTTATAAACAACTCTTTTCATTTAACAGGTCTAACCAATATAATACATTTTATGTTATCATTGTCATTTTATCAATTACTCAATTTATGAATATTGATAATTGACTAGGGTGGACTGCAATTATACGGGGGCAAATGTGACATTTGGATTCGGCCTGAGCTCAAACCCTAACTAATCCTCGAAAACTGCGGTGGCCGAAGACATGATTCCGGCCAGTTATAAGATCACAGCCTACACATCCAACGTCAATTATAATTAATATTATTGCTCGTTTAGTATGAATTTACTATTTCTCGTTCCCTTTTTGATAAAATGAGCTAATACATGAATATCCGTTCTGTGCTAATTATTAAATCCGCTTGTCAAATGATAAATTCTATTACGATCCGGTAATCTAGCTAAAGCAAATATATTTGTCCCACAAATTGCTTTATGATTTTATTTTATTTCTAAATTTTATCCGGATTAGATTATATGTTTGTTTGTCTCATTTTTGTGGCGTTTTTCGTGTTTATTTTATCTTTCTTTTTTCCCCATTTTAGGTCGTTTCTTTAGTTTTTAGTCCATTTCGTGTTTTATTATGTGTTTTCCTTCATCTTGAGTCTTTAGGTGTTTTTCGTTTGTTTTTCCGGTTTTCTTTTGTGTTTTGTCGTTTTTGGTGTGTAGGTCAAGAGCTTTGGGCGAATTTTCTCTTCAGGAAAAGTTGGTTTTGGGAGCATAATTGGATAGATGGGTTCGTTGATGACGCATAGCAAAAAACGGAACTCAATTCCGAGTTCGGATGAGCCAAAACGAGCCCAAAACGTAAAGTCGCGCAATGCAGTCCAGATTTCTTCACCGCGGGCAGCGGAGGCAAGTCGCGGCCGCGAGTCATTTCTGCAGCTGAAAAGTCGCGGCCGCGGAGCAAGTCGCGGCCGCGGAGGTCACGATTCAGCCTTTAAAAACCTGTTTCGGCGATTTTTGACAGGAGGGGAGAAAGGGGAGCGATGGGGTGCGAACCCTAGCTCGAAAAACCTCTTCTCCACTCTCCCTAGCTCGAAAAACCTCTTCTCCACTCTCCATCTTCTTCTTTTCTTCTTCTTCTTCTTCTTCTTCTTCTTCTTCTCCATCTTTCCTCTCCATTTCTTTCTCATTTTCTTTTTCTTTACACTTTAGGAATTAAGCTTGTATTTTGGATTCAACACTTGGATTGAGATTAATTATAAGTTTTTCTTCTTGTTTAATTCATGAAAATGGTTGAATTGGGAGAAATGATTGACTGTGTTGAATTTATTTTGTGTGGCTAATTCCTATTGCTAGGGATAGGGGATGATTGTTCTCGTTTAACATGTATTTGTCGGGCTTGATTCGTTTGTTCTTGTGCGAGTAAATTTAATTAGGACTTGATGAATTCTTGCTTGATGATTTGATATAACCTAAGAGTGACACTTAGGTTAATTTATTGATATAATCGAAGAGTGACACTTCGATTTTGCGCTTGAATATTGATTTGTTGAGTTAGGGTTTATGATCCTACATGATTAGTTGATTAAATACCTTCTAATTGAACTAGCGACTTTTAGAACCGAAAGGGGAGAAGTCGTAGACCTAGGCTCGCATGAGATAGATGATTTCGTAACTGAATAATCTATGGGTTTTGGATTGAAATACATGCTTGTCGGTGTCTTGTCCCTTGTTACGAAAAGTTATTTGGATTGGATACTTGGCCGGTATTGTATGCTCAAACTTGCTCGTCTATGTTCAATTCCTTGTTACGAAGAGTTATTGGGAGTGAACCGCTAGACGTGTAGGCGAGAGTGTAAATTCCGAACCGAACGATCAATTGCCTGGCTTTACGTTGCGAACTTGAATAAATTATCCCCGATTCCCTAGTTTCTTTATTATTATTTAGTTGGTATTTTAGGATTTATGCTTTTATGCTATTCCTTAGTTGATAGTTAATTCTTCCCCAACCTGATTAGAGTGTTTAGAATTTATTTATTTTTTTTTTTTTTGTGTTATCAATACCAATTCTAAATTCCGAACCGCCTTCCTGGAAAAAAAAAAAAACTTGTGAAGATTTGAAATTTATGCCCTTCAAACTTAAAAGTCATACAAACTGAAATTACAATTAGCCTTTTGTTAATGACTGATGCTTAATTAGTTAATGTATACATTGAATCATTAACATTCTAACACATATAATGTGTATCCTAAACAAGTGCTCAATCAAAAAAGTATCATAAACAAGCAAAATAAACAATATTTATATTAATCACGGTCAATTATTGAACTATCACAAAAAATGGTTTTGCAATTTAATATTTATATTTTTATTTTCATTTTTGGCTGGTGTCTCATGCAATTATCAAAATACAGCTTTACTTTTCTAAATCGACCTTTATTCACTTGAGCTGCAGCGAAGTCTGGGCCCATTAAGCCAATTAATTGACATTCGATTTTGGTTCGCGATGCAATGGGCTGCTACAGGGAACAAGTGCTTGTTTACTGGGCTTAATGGGCCAATTTCTATCGGGCTTGACCACAACGAATACAAAAGAAATTGTTGTTAACAGGGATTTCCGTTGATTGTACTCCGCAAAAATCCTACAGGTGGCCCATTTCTATTCGAATGCTACAACTCTACATGAAGATCGATACTGTAGTTTGTGAAAGAAATATAAGATTAAACATCATTAATTAATGTTATTATCGACTGTTTCTCCCATTTATTTTCATATAATATTAAGAGTATTTATTTATTTTCATGTAATTATTTAATAATTAATTTTTGAATTATGCCCAAGCTTAGTAAAAGTAATTAGACACGATTAAGTAGTAAAGCATTGGCTAATTTGTGAGGCCCAAAACCAGAAAGTGATTGTTACCCTTTAACATATTTTGCCCAAAAAATTAGTGGAAAAGGAATTTTTAAAACCACCGAGATAGATGGTGAGGCATGGGCTAATTATTTTCTTGTTTTGGAGTTTTTTAAACAAAAAAAGAAGTTCAAAATTAAACAATTTAGAGCCTCTCTCAAACTTCACACACACACACACACATCAAAGTAAATTTACAATTTTTTTTTTTAGTCATAGAAAAAGTCTATTTTTTCACACTCATGCCAAGCCCCTCCTTCCACTTCTAACACACTCCACTCACACTCCTATTTTTCTCTACCTCTAAAAAATTTACTCCATACTAAAAACTAGGAGTGAACATCCTTTCTCGCCATTCACTCTCACAACCACTCTAACTACAAGAACTAACTTTCAATATAAACTTTATCTTCACCAACTCTTTTCCACCAAATGCACATGTCTTTCTTTCCTTGTTGTTCAACTTTTCTTGATCCAGTCACATGTAATTTCTATTTACTAGTAAACAATGGCTAGTATAGATGACCAACAACCAAATTTCAAGCACTATTGTAGAGTATGCAAGAAGGGTTTTATATGTGGGAGGGCCCTAGGAGGGCACATGAGGGCCCATGGGATCGGTGACGAGAGTGGAAATCTTGACGACGATGACCCCATAAGTGATTGGGAAGAGAAGTTCGGAGGTGGGGTCGATAGGACTAGCAACAAGAGGATGTACCAACTTAGGACAAACCCTAATCGACTAAAGAGTTGTCGAACATGCGAGAATTGTGGCAAAGAGTTCTTGTCATGGAAATCCTTTCTCGAGCACGGTAAGTGCAACTCGGATGATGCATCCGAGTCTCCTATTTCCTCCGCAGAGTCCGATGCTGCTGATGAGGACGACGATGGCACACCTGTCGGCAACCAGTGGTCCAAGCGAAAGAGAACCTTACGCTCGAAAGTTGGGTGTTTCAATGCCACGAGCTACCCTCCAAGCGAGGAGGATGACATCATGCTAGCAAGATGCTTGGTACAACTAGCCAATACGGTGGTTGCCAACTCACCAACTGCTGATCAAGAGGAGTCGTGTGCCTCCGTCATTCGCGAGGCAGCAGAGGAGAGGCAGAACAGTTATTACACGTACTTTACTCCACCAAAGTGCACTAGGGGAGCCTTCAATCAAAACAAGGGGAAGGCGGTTATTTCGACAAACCCTAAGGGAATGTTCGAGTGCAAGGCGTGCAAGAAAGTGTTCAACTCCCACCAAGCATTGGGGGGCCATAGAGCGAGCCACAAGAAGGTAAAGGGTTGCTACGCGGCTAGGCAGGACCAAATAGTACTCCAACAAGACGAAAATAATGGGGCCGTGGTCATGGAAGATGACACGATCACGAACAACGAGGAGTTCTTGATCCCACCATCAAAATTGTCGACCGGTCCTTCTGGTTTGCAGTTCGAACAAGGACCCCCGTTGGTGGGGGCCGCTAGGAGAAAATCGAAAGTCCACGAGTGCTCTATTTGCCATAGGGTGTTTAGCTCCGGTCAAGCCCTAGGAGGACACAAGAGATGCCATTGGATCACTTCGAATTCTCCCGAAACATCATCTTTCTTTAAGTTCCACTTCCAAGACAACACCAAGAACTCCACTAATGAGCAAATCAACAATCACAACCATCAACATGAACCAACAATCGATAAGTCCGATAAGTTGGATCTCAACGTCTCGGCCTGGGCCCATGCGTCAGTGGCCATGCACAACACGCCAGGCCCCTTGAATTTCAACGTGTCCACGAACATGCAACTACAATCGTGGATAGGGCCCGACTTGAAAAACATCGACACGGACCCACATTGCCGCTCTCAGGAGTTCCAACTAAACCACCGAGATTACAAAATCAACGATGACATCATCGAGAGTAACAATGTCAATGGAACTGTCGAGACCAAAAGTGGGACCACGCGATGCATCGAGGATGAAGCGGATAGTAAGTTGATCAAGTTAACCAAGTTGAGTGACTTGAATGACTTGAAGGAGATGGACAATGGTGGAAGTTCAACTCAATGGTTACAAGTTGGAATAGGCTCTACAAATGGTGCAACTACAGATGTATAATCCTTTTTCATTACATTTTTTTTATGGAAAATACATACATAGATATATATATATATATATATTATAATGTAGATTGTATATTGGTTGTATTTCAT
>BKCP01007170.1:53214-99989 GCA_008636005.1 Striga asiatica | reverse complement strand
TTATTTTAAATAAAATTACATATTTAAATAAAATAGAGATTTATAAATTGTTTATCAATTAGTTTAAACATTTGAATTTATAAATTGTTTAGATATTTAAGTAACACTTTTTATTTAAATTTATTACAAAAAGTACTATATATATATATTAAAGTATTATGTATTAAAATCTGAACAACCACAAGACGGTCCGATTCTGAAAACCTTATATTTACCGTACATTAACAAAAATGATAATGAAATAAATATTTTGTTCACATAAATAATAATAAAATGATATATAAATATTCATAAATCATTATTCATGTTGTCATAAAAGTATTGTTAATATGATTATTTGAAGTTTGGACTACATCACATTCACGTAATAAAGTATTTTCAATATTAAAATTTATATTTAGGTTCAATAATCAATTTGGTCTGGTCAAACTGATACATAACTTAGTTACCTCGGACCAACCAAGTTGTGTCAAGTTTTTTGACTATTTTAAATATCACCTAAAAGTAATTCAATCAAAGTGGGCAGTACCCTAATTCAATCACCCGATTGATCCAAAGTAATTTTCTTATTTTCTTTAAATATAATATTTAATTTTATGAAATAAAAATATTTTATGATTCATATGTCTACACCAAATGATAGTATATTAATATTATAAATTATATATCTAAAGATGAACTATTTATTTTTATTTTATGCATATTAATAAAAAATAAACATAGTAATTTAAAAAAAAAATTAAGATTAATTGATTGAGTATACAATTTAAAAAATAGTTTTAGCGTTCAATATATATATATATATATATATATTTAACATGATTGAATTTTTGGATTAGAATATATATATTTAAAATAATTTTATTATTAAAAGTCAAAAAGGAAAGATGTCATAAAGATTACAACTTTGAAAAGTTTGTAACCATTAATTTAGGAATCCTCCGATTTTAAATGATTTATAATTTTTGAAACATGATACGTGCATTTAAAACCCATTAATTTAGGAACCATCCAATTTTTTTATAATGAAATTAAATTAAAATGTAAAATGTAAAAGTTGCTGAAAATAGTATATAATAAATGTGGTTGACTTTTCCTTACTACTATTTATGGTAAATGTTAATTCTTATTATATATATATAGATATGTTCTTTTGAACTAAAATACCATGCTATAAAAACAACACAATTAAAAAATATGATATTTCATAGTATAATTGCAGAACCTTCCTTGCAAGCTCGATTGGACAAGGCCTGTTTAGTAACCGAGCTGATTTTTAGCTCGTTTATTAGTTAACTCGGCTAGGCTGGTTAAAGTTCAAAAATAGTAAATTTATGTAATATTCCATAACACAACTTATTAAGATTCGACATCAGCTCGTTAATATTGATAAAAAGTCGGGCTCGAGTTTATCAGAAGCTCGACTTCAACTCAGCTCAAATTGCACCTATAAGTATAACTATGCATTTTTATTATATGTATATAACGAGTCAATCCGACTAACAATTAGATTTCCTCACCGAAAAACTAAAATACGCATAACTTAGCTCAAAAAAACAAAATATACAGTAAATGCATACAATGAAAATTTATAATAATATATCTTAATTTCGTATCTATAATCTATCTCTGAACTAGACTAATGGTTTGGATATTGAATCAGTAATCTATTTGAACCATATATAACCATACAAATCATGTTTTACACACATGCCTATATACAATACCAAGAAATTAACAAAAACCGAAGAATATAAAACCAAATGATTTTTTTGGTTATGTAATGCAATGACATCATTTACTATAAAATCCTTAAGTATCCCTAAGGACCTATATACAAATAACATTGCATCTCTTAACTTCAAACATGTAAATCAATTGGAATTTGGCATTATTTGTAAAAGTAATATTTTGTTACATTGTTGTCTATACAATTATATACTTTTCAATAAAAAAATATTTCAATATTTAAATATCATAAGTTAAAATACAATAGAAAATAAGCAATGTGTTTCGCTATTGAGGAAAAAATGCACAGTACATCCTAATTATATTCTGGTAACCTGTTGCTAAATCTACTTTTAAATTTATTACCTTTATTGACAATTAAAATAAAGATAGTCTAGCGAATGTATGTACATGTGTGTATTTTGATTTAATCCATGTGCTTTGCATAAAAAATTGATTAATCAATCCGACGGTAAAAAATAATTATAATATGACAGTAAGAAAAAAATATTAATTAAGAATAATAAATTATAATTGATTGAGATAATTGAAAACGCGTGAACGCTACAATTTGTGTCTTGTGTAATGTTGTAAAAAATCAAAAGGAGTGCAATATCCACAACTTTGCCCTGACAAAACGGCACACTTTGATACAAATAAACCTCCATTCTAAAAAGTGAAATTGTCTGAAAACAAATCATAAATAAAAGTCAATTTAAAAATTTATAAAATATTACAATGTCAGGCATTTTAATGTTTCTAATATGCTTCACAATTAAATAAATCAACTGATTAAATGCATATCCCCCATTTTTTGGTCAAAGGGTGCATGCCAAAATCTCAATGCACTTGATTTTGTTTAATGTAGAATATGAATGTTTTGCAATCCGATTTTAGTGATTAATTTGCTTCAAATTGAGGTTAATCACATTTAATTTCAGCAATATTCTACTTCACCTTAATTTTTTTCTTGGTAAATCCACCACAGTTTTGCATTGATCTGATAGCCCTATTAAATTGTCATAACAAAATCCAGATTCTCAATTTATGGGACCATATTTTCTTATTATTATTATTAATTTTTTTTTTTGCTATATATATAACAATATTTGTTTATTTGGCTAGTCAAGGATTATAATTTATTTGGGGTGATATTTATTCTTGGTGTGTCATAACTTACAAACAAAGCAGTTTGCTTAACTTGAATAAAAGCAAATCAGGTTTTATTATTTCGTGTAACCCCCTCCGTAATTCCAAGAATACCCATTGTATAATAATATACTTGATTTTTTAATTTTCCATCTAAAATTTTAAAATTCACAAAATTACCTTTCAAAATACACGAAATTAACAATTTTGCTTCCTTAATATTAAAATCTAAAATGACACATTTTTTAAAAATCAATTAGTGATGAGTTTTAAATCGAATTCCAAAATTGATTTTTGTATTTTTTAAGTTAACGATAATACAAACCAAATGACACATCATTTATCAATTTCAAATGATTAATTTTGTCGGTAATTGTTGAATGAAGTAAGTCGCTGCACTTGTGCCAACAAAAACTTTATTTTGTAATTTTTTATAATTAAGATATTCAATTTTTTTTTTTTTTTGAAAAGCTGCACAAAAACTTTATTTTGTAATTTTTTATAATTAAGATATTCAATTTTTTATAATTAAGATATTCAATTTTTTTTTATTAGTATATGTTTAGGATTTATTTTTAACATAATTTTATACTTGACACCAAATAACATGCTAACGTTAGAACACGAACTAAAATTTTTTGAATAACTTCGAGGGTGAAAGAAATTTCCCCGAAAAAAAATCAGTTTCCTTCCAATCTCAAATTGGTCAACAAAAGTCAAGGACTTTTGTGGAAAACCAAGTAAAAAAAAATAATAATATAGTAATCTATATCTATATCTATATATATATAATAAATAAGAATTATCATTTACCAAAAATAGTAGCAAAAATAATAGATCAGAATTTAATGCAGCCTATAAATAGTAAGTTTTATTATTTTCTTATTTTTTTTCCTTAAAAATCATACATCATTAAATGCAACCTTAAATTTTAGGCAATAGTTCATTTTATTATTTAAAAAATTCGGCTAAGATTTATTAAGTGTGTGTATTTTTATTTTTATTTTTTTTAGAAACAACGAACAACATTAAAATCTCGGTCTCTATATTTATAAAATCTCAATTCAAGATATAACAAAAGTTTTAGAATCTCGGTCTTTATATTTGTGCCTTTAAAAAAATATTGAACGCAAAAAATATTCTTTAAATTGCATAATCAATCAATTAATCTTAATTTTTTAAAATTACTATGTTTATTTTTTATTAATATGCATAAAGTAAAAATATTTAATTCATCCTTAGATATATAATTTATAATCTTAATATATTATGATTTGGTGTACACATTTATTATATAAATCATAAAATATTTTTATGTCATAAAATTAAATATATTTAGAGAAAATAAGAAAATTTCTTCGGATCAATCGGGTGATTGGATTAGGGTACTGTCTAGGTTGATTGAATTACTTCTAGGTAATATTTAAAATAGTCAAAAAACTTAACACAACTTGGTTGGTCCTAAATGACTAAGTTATGTATCAGTTCAACAATACCAAATCGATTATTGAACCTAAATATAAATTTTATATTGAAGATATTTTATTACGTGAATATGATTTAGTCCAAACTACACACAATCGTATTAACAATACTTTTATGACAACATCTCTAATGATTTATGAATATTTATATATTATTTTATTAATATTTATGTAAATTAAAAAATATTTTATTATAATATTTATTAATGTACAGGAAATATAAGGTTTTCAGAACTGGACCGTCATCGAAAAGATCAAACTATTTTATTAAATCATTTGTGGTTTATTCAGATTTTAATTTATAAACATTTTAATAGATATATATATATATATATATAATACTTTTTGTAATAAATTTACATAAAATGTGTTNAAAAAAAAAAAAAACTCGCATGTTACATGTTTGCGCTTCTACTAACCAAATGCTCTTCCATAAGTTTTTCTTTTTCCTCATTAATTGCCTTTTTCCGTTTTAAAACAAAATATAACTTCACACAAAATCCTCAATCTCCTTAGCATAACTCAAATATACACACACTGTGTGTACATACACTATACATACACACTCACATATATCTATACATCTAACATATACATATTCCCCTGGTTGGAGGAATGCTTGTCACCTACTCTCTTTTAGCCCACACTCTCTGCACTTTGGGGGAAAAAAAAAACAGAGTCCTGTTTCTTAATTTTTTTCTTACTTCCGGACCAATTTCTTGTTTTTTTTTTTCTTGTTTTCTTTCTGGGTTTATGCTAAAAAGATGGAAAAGAGACACAGATGCAAGCTCTGTTTCAGAAACTTCGCCAATGGCAGAGCTTTAGGCGGCCACATGAGATCCCACATGATGAAATTCTACGACGAGGCCGCCGCCAACAATCGCCGGCCAGAAAAAAATCATCTCTGGCCACCACAGATGAACTCCTTCTCCTCGACCTCTGTATCTCAAACTTCATTCCCATCCTCGTCCTCGTCCTCGTCATCATCATCCGAAGAAGAAGAAATCAAGGAGATCGATAAGCCCATCGCGGCCGATCACGATTTCTACGCCGGCGGGTTTTTTCCGGTGAGAAAAAGGTCGAAGCCTGGAAAAGGAGAAGGAGAAGCCGGAGATGAAGACGAAAACGAAAAGCAATCATCTTTGAGCTCGATTTCCGATACTACCCCTGAGGAGAACGTTGCCCGCTGCCTGATCATGCTGTCAAGGGACACGTGGACGAGGGCCGATCTGGAATTTCACGATTCCGATGGAGAAGGGGCCAGAAATAAGAATTGGGGAAATTCGGGGGTGGGAAAGGGAATTAAAGGAAAAGTGAGGGGTGGAAAGTATAGATGCGAGGAATGCGGCAAGGTGTTCAAGTCTTATCAAGCCCTGGGAGGCCACCGGGCGAGCCACAAGAAAGTCAGAGTCGAGCATCCGCGGCCCGAATCAAACTCGGGCAGCTGCCCGAAGGTCGAGAAATTACACGAGTGCCCTTTTTGCCGGAGGATTTTCCCGTCCGGGCAGGCGCTCGGAGGGCACAAGCGGTCACATTTCGTCGGGCAGGTTGGGGCGAATTCGGGAAATGTCAACAGTTCGAGCCCCGAAAAGCAAATAGTAAATTCGGCAGTTTTGGACATCGATTTGAACATGCCGGCACCTGTGGAGGACGACGAAGGTAGCCAGGTGGCGGTCTCGGTTGTTTCGGTTTCTTGAGAACGAATATTTTCGGAGGGGCCAAAGTGCAAATTGAATGATTTTGGAGGTANTAGTATATGTGTTTGATGATGGTTTGTTGCTTAAGTTAAAGTTTGCTTAAAAAGGATCACAACATTTGGGTGTATTTTTAAAATTTCTGTAGGATTAATTATGATTTGTGTTATTGTGAGTTAGTATAGTTTGATGGGTTTGTTTAAAGTATTGTCTCTGTTCATGGTTTTACATTAAGAACAATGTCTTGTGACCAAAGTAATTTCTGCACTTTCTGGCAAAAGGGTTTTGTTTTGTGGTACTGAAATTAACTGATCATATGTTATACATGTTGTCTGGCAGCCAACTGTTTTCCTCCATTTTCTTTACATATTTTTTTAAAAATAAAAAAACAAAATCCTGAGCAATACTGAACTGCAGAATCCTTGGAAAGTTGGAATATGTTGATCAAAAAGCAGGATATTGTGTCAGTTGACTCAGTTCTGTAAATGTACAGTTGAGTATATATATACTTCCAAACTTGAAACTTATTTATGTCTTCATATTTAATTTTACTAATTTAAATATTTATTTATATTTATGTTATATTACATCCACCTTTAGTTTAGTACAGTTTAGTGCAGTTACAGAACACTAAATGCTGGCTGCTAATTTTTCTTGACTACAAAGTTTTCTTGGGGGCATGACATGAGAGTTGATTTGTTTTTTAATTTTTTAGGCAATTAATCACTTTTGCCAAACTTAGAAGAAAAAGGCAGGTAGAAAAGTTGCAGAGAATCCCTACTTCTGGTGAAAGGAATAATGCTTGTTGGGCATGAACAAAGTATCAGGCTCTATCAAGGCCTAGCTAGTGAGGAAAAAAAGTTCTACAAAAAAATCTCATTAAATGAGTTTTATATTAAATGATCCCAACTTAAAAGTCACTTCTTCAATAATAATAAATTAGAAAATAAATTTAAAAAGAGTAAGAAAAGTGGCATAGGCCAATAAGTGAACGGAGTGTAGCTTAAATAGATTTTTGTATTTTCAAATAGACCATTGTGTTAATTACTATGTGTTTCACTATTATGTTTTTGTATTTATTTATTTGATCATAAGTATAATATTAAATTTGAATTTAACTAAAATTTTATTTTGTGATTTCGTGTTACTATATATGTTATTTCTTTTATTCAGTTTGAGTTAGGGATTGAGTACAAAGTTTTGTTTTATATAATGATCAATTTCGAATTGAGTGTGGAATGTTAAAAGTTGGAATTTGACTTACATTTTCCAAAGTAAATATTTTTCTTGGAAATAATTATTGTTTCTTTTGGCGATTGTTGAAGTTAAAAGGAAGTATCTTCTACTATATATCTTTGGCTTCCTTTAGTTTAATGAGAGGCGGATTCGGTTGACTTTTTTGTCCATGGAATAACGACTTTTTAAACTTTTTGGTGTTAGGCCTTCAGTTAGGTTTCATAATGAGAATCGGTTGAGAGCATTGTTGTTTGTTTTTACTACTTGAAGGTTGAGTATGGGTTTAAATAATGTTAATTTACTATAACTACGTACTATATTTTAGTTCATATCTAATTTTATTTATTTATATATTTATTATTAATGTTGTTGTCCTAGTTACAAAATGTAAGTAAGAACTTAATTAATGTCCTTTCATGTAGTAATGGTGCAACAAGTCGAATGATGTATAGTACTATTTTCAACCATTTAGATGGCAGAAAATAGATTGAATTCGAAAGGGTTTAATTGTGAGTCGAGCTGTAATTAAATTGACTCGAGTCAACGCTTGATCAGTCGAGTTTTAATATCTCAAATTAGAATTTGAGTTGAGCTTGAGCATGTAGCTTGTTATTTTCTTATTCTTCTCCTTAGCTTGTTATAGCCTTTACTATAAAAAGATATGAACTAAAAGAAAGTGTGCCTCATAGAAACCTATAAGAGTAAGTTGGGTGAGAATATACTTCTCTTTTGGCCAACAATATATATAGGAAAACAAAAAGGACAAAGAAAAAAAAAGAGAGAGAGTGAGAGATAGGGAGACTGAATTAAATTTGTAAGTATATAAATTAATTATAACTTAATGTTTAAGAATTTATTCAATGCACACTTAAAAAAGTGTAATTGCTTTTGAATTTCTAACCGAGAGTGTGCATTTAGTAATCCATGGCATTATCAATGTTGTCAAAAAGTTGTATCAATTTAAGCATTAACAAGGATCACTATAACCAAAGTCATACAATGTATTATGTCTAGCTTGACTGATTTAAGCTATATAAATTTTATTAATATGCAGAACTTATGAATATATAGGAGATCAACCGCGTACAATTATTATATTCATCTTCAGTTTNTCACGAGTCGGCCTGTCGGTTATTGCACCATTATTTGTTCACAAAGAAAATTACGAAAAGTAGAAAAGTATATTATTGAATATAAAAATCTAACTCTTAACATTTTATTTTATTTTTGCAACTTAGAACGTTCAAATTTAATAAGCCTGTTTTGTGAAGTGGAGTAAAACGGCGAGTCGAGTTCCTGATGCTCGAGCTCAAGCTTGAGCTCGAACTTTTATTGAACCGACTTGTTAACTAAATGAGTATTCATCAATATTAACGAATCGAGTTCGAATTACATTTGAATAGAATTATGAAAAATTACTTAAAATTCTCTATTTTCATACCTATCAAGTCTTGAGGAGTCGATCGAGATCAACTCAACTTGATCAGTTACTGGACAAGCTAAACTTAAACTTTAACGAGTCAAACTCATGAGCAATTCGTTTCACTTAATGGCTCTAGTCCTATTTGTATATATAATACTCGATCGATACTCCTTGTAGAGTTATATTGTGTGGATTAATTTCTATATGTTGCTTATTATCATATAATTTAATTTACTTATTTACACCATAAACGCTAACAAACTTACAGANAAAAAAAAAAAAAAAAGTTACTACCACTTGGCCTACAAAGTAATGTCAGGAAAATTGTTACTTGTTACCAACTCTAAATCAGCAAGATCTCAATCTACGCGTATAACTAAATTAATGGTCAACGAGATAAGATCATAAGAATGTAGATAATTTTAAAAAGACTATTTATTTTTCATTTAAATTGTTTTTATATGACCTGGACCAGAAAATTTTCCACAATATTACGCAACAAGACATGACCTTAGTTCGCCTGATTTCAAAATTCTTCTTAAAGTTCACGAGTCAAACAATGTGTCCCCATCTTCCAAATTTCAACCACTATATAACTTCTTTTTCTCTTTCAATTTCTTAAAAGTGCTAAATATTTATTAAAAGTGCTGAATAGTGGTCACGCCATGTAAAAACACTTGATAAAAAATTTGGTAATTTGTGGCTAATTAATTAAGTTCGCTTGTTTTATTTTGGTCTCGTCTACTAAAGTTGCGACCATATGATCTTGTACAATAATTAATTTTCTTTTTCTTCTGATATTTAGATCAAATTTCAAGTGGGTGCACCAATTTTCATGACATTTAATTTGCTAGTGTGAAAAAAAAGGACATTTATTGCACCATTTTACTTAGCGAGACAAAATTCCTCTCGTCACTCATGCAAAGTCTGTTAATTTGGTCCGAGTCTTGCCACTTTCATAGTAGTGCATAAGGATTGTCAAGATTATAGAAACTATAGCCAATGTGTGTGTTATGTGTACATATAATTAGAGCCTACTAGAGCTCGAGCTCCTGAAATTCGAGTTCAGGCTTAGGCTATTAATGATTTGAGTTTGAACTTTAATAAGCTGAGTTCGAACTTTAATAAGTTGAATTATGCTAAAAATCTAAAAAAAAAAATCATATAAAATTTTTTATTTATCAAGCCTAATAACACGAGCCCAAATTCGAATAAAAGCGATTCATTTCGTTTGACAGTTCTATTATATATATAAAATAAACAACCAATAATGTTATTTGTGCAGTTCCGTCTTTAGTCCACTGATAGTGGCATCAAAGCTATCAACACCACTATGAACGATGTTTAGGGTTTTTTCTTGGGAGAAAGTAGTTATAAATGTATATATGACCTTTTTTTNTCCTTTTGGAGTTATATATATGGAAGTTCTCAAAGTTTTGGTACCAATAATATTATATTGTACCGTTGAATAACATCCTAACATTATCTCTATATATATAGTGTATAAGAATCAAATCATGCTCGAACTTCTAATACTCAAACTCGTTTAACTTAACAAGTTGATAAATGAGCCTGAACTTAAAGGAATCGTTAAATTAGTTCGTGTATAATTTATAAAATATTTAGTGAAATTAGTTATATAACTCTTTAATCTAGAGTACATGTACATATTTCATGTCTAGCTACTCTAATCCATGTTCAAAATTCCAATTATTATCTTCTTCTTTTAAATGTTATATGTATATCCCCAACCCTCAAATCAACCTTCTAGCTTTTCTTGCCTTTTATCATGGTCGACTAGTTGGGAAAAACATGTACCAAAAAATAAGAGCCAGATATGAATGCATATAAATTTTATTAATCAAGCTAGAAGAAGTTGTAATAAGATGACACAATTTCCAAGCCTAATACTTAGATCATCAGTTAGATCATATATAAATAGGTCAATTGCGATATACCTTTTATTGTATATTATAGTTTAAGTAAAAAATATGAGAAATAAAAGAATTGGCCTTTATATGGCCATTTTTTATTTATATTTTTATGGATCAAGCATGGAGCTAGAGTTAGACTTCAATTATTTTTTGGTGGAATTTTAACACCAGCTCACTTATATTGGATTCAAGTTGTTGTGCAAGAAAAAATATCAGTGAAATTAAGTATAATATAAATACCATTATTGTGCTTAAAAACATTTTACCATTACTATTGGTACACGTTATTGCAATGAAATTGTGCCTACCTAACTCGTTGGGCCCATTCACTTTCAAGTCTATGTAAAGAGATAAGCATGGTTAGCTAAGTAATTTAAGTCTAAAATAAGATTAATAATACTGCAAAATATAAGATCAATTTAGTTGTTTTGGTTAGTTTGCATTGCATAAAGCAATAGAAATGGGGTTTTGTCCACATCCATAACTAGCATTATGTTTGTGGACTAAATTACTAAAGTAGTATCAAACTCATTAAAATGGGATAATTGAGTTGGCATTTTTGGATGTGACTTACATAATTGATGGAGGAAAAAATATAAAAGTGGTCTTCATTGGAATATCTATCATTATATAAAAAGAATAACCTTTTTACAAATTTAGAAACTTTTTTCCGCCAAAATCATTAAATATATCCTAATATAGTAATTGTTGGACAAATCTGAATAGGCAAAAAAATCGGCTCATTTTTTTTAGTTTATCAAAACCGTTGTTTGACAATAAATATTTGTTTTTTTTTTCCTATTTTTAGTATACATCTACACGCTTATCTCTTCTGTTACAAAATCCCATTGCATACGATCTCACGTGTTTAAAAAATCTCATCCCTTATCTATACAGATTTAAAAAAAAAAATAAAATAGAAACTAATTCATAATTACTACTAGAAATCTATTATTTTTAAAAAGAAAAAATAAAATAAAATAAAAACTAATTCATAATTACTACTGGAAATCCATTATCTACTTTAAGAAGCTAATTTTCATCGGTCTAATTACTAATATTTTTACAAATATTATAAGCTAATCGGTCTAATTACTAATATTTTTATAAATATTATAAGCTAACCATACAAAAAGTATAATAATAATTTTGAAATGGTGTGTAATCAAATTTTTTTATATTCTCTTATACAAAATAATTTTACATTGTTTGACCCCGAATCTTTAATTTATAATTATTAAGTATTGTTTATCCTCCTCTTTAATTTATAATTATTTTTTTGCTTCCTCTTTTTAAATAGGAACAATAGTAGTTTCCACTTCCGTCATTGAGTGACTCAAACTCGAGGTCTATTTATAATATTATTAATTTAATATTGTTTCCGTGCATCGCACGGGGTATACACTAGTACTTAATTAAAAGTTCTGTAATTTTTTTAAATTCATCGATTGAAGAACAAATTTGATAGAAATAATTGATGGAGGAATTTCAAAAGGATGCCATAAATTGGAATCAAACTAATTAATGTCAAATTTGTAATTTTAAAATTGATAATTTTTTAAAAATCTAAATATGAATTAAAGGATGTGTAATACGTGTCAATTTCTGCCAACATTTGAATTTTCGGCCAAAATTATCCTCTTTTTTTTTTTTGGAAATTTGAACTTTGGCTGCAAGTTTATTGGGACACAAGCAAATGACGTGTCAATTTCCGAAGAGAATTATAATTTGTGGTAAAAAAAAATTCTCTAATTGGTCAACTTTAAAAATTATGAAATTAATATTAGTTAATTTGATTGTAATTGGACTACTTTTAATATACACGCATATCTACAAACTTTGTTTTTCTCTAAAAGTTGTTACAAAAAATTATTTTTAATTACCAAATCATGGCAAAAAGATTCAAACTCTTAAATGATTACTGATTTTGTTATAATTTACCTAAATCCGCTTTTGGGGGCTAAGTAGATCAACTTAGTTTTCCCACATAAGTAGTGAAAATGTTGTTCCCTTCACTCATTCATTCAAATATTGGAACTTATCTTGATTACAAAATGGGCCATGCGTATTGGTCTAAAAAGAAATTCCTCGAAAGGATAGAGGCCCATATATTCAAGGCCTGCTGGTCTAAGGTGAAATTTATACAGGAAATTACACCATACACCTTCAAATATGATTTATAATACATTTATATAACTATTATATTCTTATTTATAAAATTACTAAATCAAGCAAAAAATATTATAATTTTACCTAAGATGTGGACTAATATATGTAACTGTCTGTTAAGGAATTTTTGACAAATTAAATGCATTTGAGATCATTAATTGAGATTAAATATATACTTACCAAAACAATCGGACCAATATAAATCCTCTCTCTCTGTCTCTGCAAAACCACCATGTCGCCCCACGTTCAACTCTCTCTTTCTGCAAGAAACCTCTCCTTAAGTGGCGAAGACAAAAATCACCAGATCTACTCGAAAAAGACCTATTCGTCGATCCTCTGCAACAAGGCCACTATTAGAAAATTCTGTTGGGTAATTTCGGCTTCCTTTCGGCTCATGAGTGCGGGGTCATCGGACGGCCAACTTCAGCCAAGGGCGGTGGGAACTCGCGCTATTTGTCGGGCACTGGCGGCGGAGGGTCGAACACTGACGGAGTTTGCACAAGGCGGCGTGACGAGACGAAGGGTGTCCTCGCTTTTGACCGGTTGATTCGGAGACAAGCGACTACGGCCGTGGGCTCGTCTCGAGGAAGGCAGAGTCACAGTAGCCGATGACAATCCTACTTGTGAGCAGCGACAACATTTGAAGAGTTTTCGATGGGATTGTTTCACTGTTTGTTTTATGTTTTATGTATAGTTTATGTTTAGTATATTAGCAAATTTTTTTATTGACGAATGTTTGTTTCGGTCTGATTGATTTTATTCAGTATATTGTTAGTTTTTTGGGAGGAATGAGAATTGCTTATTTGTATCATTTTGTTTGTGTTCAGTTGATTTTCTGAGTCTACACTTTGTACTTTTTTTTTTGTTTTTTATTGTTCAATGAAAACTGTATGGTTTATTTCCAGTATATTATTAGTCATGTTTTACTTTTATCCATGATTTTTTTCTCATGACATTAACAGGATGACGTTCGACATTATGTAATAGTTAAAAATTTTCAGTATATTACCAATATATTTTTGGTATATTTTTCTCATGACATTAACAGGAAGACGTTCGATAGTATATTATCAGTATATTTTCGGTATATTCTGGCGTTAAAGATTTAAAATCATGGTTTATATTCAGTATATTTTTGGTATATTCTCAAAGGAGCAATGTTTTAAAAAAAAAACCCGATATATATCATTTTTTAATGTTATATATACCATTAAAAATAATTAAAAAAATGATATATATACCATTAAAGAAAAACCGATACATATACCATTAAAAAACTAAAAAAACCCATTTAATGAATGATCGAAGATAGAACAAAAAATATAAAATAAAAAATTGAACATGGAAACATATTCCGATCAAGAAATATACCTCTCTATCTATTATATTTTTTCTTTTTTGTTCTTCTATTACATGAAAACCTGATTTCCCACTCCAAACACAATCATAGGATGCACCTGTCGATCAAAACTGTCCATATTATTTTGGAGATATAATCATTCTATACATGAACCAGATTTTTTCTGTATTGTGGTATATGTACAGTATATGTACGGTATATGTTAAAGCAGTATATAGGCGATGAAGATTTCCTGAAATTTCGTACTCTTTGCCCGATTTCTGCTCCTCGCGCAACGATGCTTGACCTGATCAATTTGAAAGGGCCTATCCGATCTGCCCGGATCGAATTACTTCTCCTCTTGGGATTTCACCGTCGTCCCTGCAATTTCGTGGTGTCTACTGTGGCGGGATAGGTCTATCCGATCTGCCCGAATTGAATTACTTCTCGTATTGAGATTTCACCGTTGTCCATGCAATTCGCCGAAATCTAATGAGACGACGATAGAATGGTGGCCCACAATCTCGCCCTCAATATCTGCAAGTTTTTTTTTTATGGAAACGAACGAGAATCACACTAANTTGTGGAACGAACGGGAATCACAGCAAAGAGAAGTAACATATTTTAGGCATTACTTCAATTAAATGGCATATGTTAGGTACATACACAATTATTTATATTTAGATGGTATATGTGTAATATTTTCTATATCACGTAGGAGAACTGAAAATACCCCTAATTTATATTAAACAAGACGAGTTGACCCGTTTAAAGCCTGACCCAAAAATTTAGGTTTACTTATCGAATTTGTGGTCAGAGTATGTTCAGCTTAATTTGGGAGCTTTTAAAACTTTGAGCTCTCGATTTCGCTTACTTAAATGAGCCGAGCTCGACCTGGTAACCGAACAGCTCGTTTTTTATTTGTTATGGGATATATATATGAAATAGATAAGTCGAACTTGTTCATGGATGCAATCATTAGGAATTTAGGTTTATTAAACAACCCGAGCGGGCTTGTTTGATTAAAAAAAGCACGAGCTCGAAACCGGGCCAGGCCTGGACCCATTGACTGGCCATGTCTAGAAACGACGTCGTTTTGATTAAAAATTAGACTTTTTCCATTTGAGCCGGACACGTGTCAGCAAGGCAAGGCTACACGTACACCCTCTTTTTTATAAGATAAGAGAATAAGAAATGAATGCTTGTTAAAAGTTAAAAAGTGTTCATACCTTAGATCAAACTGAAAGTTATGCCTCATGTAATCCTGCTACCAAAAAATGAAAAATGAAAAATGAAAAAATAAAAAGAAAGAAAGAAAGCCAGGAAAGATTAACAAAGTTAAGTTATACATTTTGTATCTCACAATTATGATCTCTAACATATGTCTAATACAACTCAAATGATTCACACATTCAGTTTTGTTTTGATTCATTGATTTTGTGATAGGGGGGAAAATCTATTGAGAAGGTGGTGATTAATCTGACTTTAGAAAGTCAAAAGAAGAGTTTGATCCTGGCTCAGAAGGAACCATAGCGTTGCACATGCCTTCTCGAAAGACATTAACTCTGAAAGGAAAATCGGCGAACCAGCGTTCGTATTTTGCCACATACGTGGGTTCGGGCCTCCAAGGCCTGTCAGATCTCTCTTAGAATGATTGTCTCTTCTTTTCGCAAGAACAAATGGGCTCTTTCGTCTTTCTTATTTGATTATCAATCTAATAAAACGTTATTGTGTGTATCAATCCTTACATCGCCTAGTTTTGGTATGTTGGGATATATGATAATTGCCGAACCAAATTCCAACATTGCATTTGCTGGTAAAAGAGTAATTGGACAAACATTTACTCTTCAGTTTTCTGTTGACATCTATCTTGTAAAGGTACTCAAATTGGATCTGGCGAATACTACCCAGGATGGGCTAAGCAAGCGAGCTATCTATGCATCTGAAAGCAAGCCTTCAACGACACTAGAGGCCAAGCACTCTACCACTTTCTTTACCCACAGATCAATTAGTATTATCATCTCTCTCATAGAAAATTTTAAGACTATAGAATAAAAAGAACATGGGGAAAATAACTTGCTTTAGTTGCATTACAGTTTAATTATCAAATAATTCTGCAGCTGGCATATTGCTTATGACTGCCATGCATTGTTATTGATAATTATAATGGGAGAAAACACAAAGCAAGGAATGATACTTAATGACAAATCAACAATCTAACGTACAAGATGGGCTTTAGACCAACGTACAAGATAATGGATAACATCACAGGACACAAAAGAACTCTTACGACCATAGTTGGGACTTTGATCTCGTATCTGCCCCACTCAGATAATAAAGCACTACTGAAAATATATATAATACATTGTTTAGCCTAATTATATTAGGTTTAGTAAAGTTGCTTTTGTATGTTGATGATGTTATAATCTGTGGTGACAACTTACCTGCCATTCAAGCTGTTAAGCAACATCTTCATTCTTGCTTTACTATTAAGGATCTAGGTAAGCTTAAATATATATTAGGGCTGGAATTTGTTCATTCTGAAAATGGAATAAACATGTGCCAAAGAAAATATGCACTTGACATACTTCGAGACACTGGTTTTCTGGGTTGCAAGCCAGCCTTAACACCAATGGATCCTACATTAAAATTAACAGCCTACTCTGATTCTGATACACTAACTGATGCATCTGCCTATAGAAGATTAATTGGAAGGCTTATTTATTTGACCATTTCTAGACCTAACATTGCATATTGTGTACAAAGTCTCAGTCAATTCATGTGCAAACCTACAAATGTTCATCTTTCAGCTGCACATAGAATACTTAGATACATTAAAGGTTCAGTTGGTCAAGGGATTATGTTTTCCAGAACATCTGCTCTAACATTGTCTGCTTATAGTGACTCTGATTGGGCTAGCTGTGTCAATACAAGGAGAAGCATCACAGGTTATTCTATCTTTCTTGGCAAATCATTGGTCTCCTGGAAATCCAAGAAGCAAACAACAATCAGCAGATCTTCAGTAGAATCAGAGTACAGAGCTTTGGCATCTACTTCATGTGAAGTCCAGTGGCTACTTTACCTGCTTGCTGACCTCAACATTCCACATCACAGCCCAGTTCCTCTTTTCACTGACAGCAAATCTGCAATGGCAATAGCATGCAACCCAGACTTCCATGAGAGAACCAAACACATCCCACTTGACTGTCATCTCATAAGGGAAAAGATATCACAAGGCATTGTCTCGTTGCACTACATCCCCACTGCAGACCAACCAGCTGACATCCTTACCAAGGCACTACCAGGCCCTGCCTTCAATCATCTCAAGTCCAAGCTAAACATCAACAATATTCATGTTTCGCTTGCGGGGGGTGAAAATATATATAATACATTGTTTAGCCTAATTATATTAGGTTTAGTAAAGTTGCTTTTGTCTCATATAAATAGATGAGACCAGATTGTACAAACACAATTTTCGATCATTATTTTCATTATCCTTTCACATTCTCTCGTCTCTTTCTCTCCTCTTTCATCTTTCTGTATCTAATAACTATAGTTTATAAAATTGTTAAAAATACATTAATCCAAACGTATTTTAAATGCACAGTCGAGACAAAATCTAGAATGGGATTTCAAAATACTTTTAAAATGAAACTTGGATAACTTGTCGAGACAAAATCTGGAATGGGATTTCAAAATACTTTTAAAATAAAACTTGGATAACTTGTTTATGAAAAAAAAAATCTCGTGCATTCAGAGTGCACATCATAGTTATTCATATTGATGTGCACTCTGAATGCACTCTGAATGCACAAGATTTTAACTATACCTCACCTTTTTTAAGTATGATGTGCACTCTGAATGCACTCTGAATGCACGAGATTTTAACTACATATGTTTAGCCGCAAAAATCCAGCCTGGACAACTGCCCAGGCTGGCCATAGTGTAAATCCGCCCCTGGGTAAACCCGAATGATTGGGTTTCGCCGCAGTGGTGGAGGCAAGTATAAAGTAGCCCAGGTGGCATAATTTCCACTAGTTTTATTATAAAGTCTTTAGACTTTTGTCAGTTCTTGGTTGTCCGGTTCATTAAAAAAAATAAAAAATAATTAAAAATTAATATATATATTTTTTTTTAAAAAAGCCGAACCTCGGGTTCCGGTTCCAGTTCGGACCGAAACTTCCAGTTCAAAATGTATAAACTATAAAGTATTGTACATGAACCGAACTAGTCAAAACCACGAGCCGGTTTAAGACCCATGGTCAACAAGTAAGACGTATGAAAATAACTCATTTAATAAAATGGATTAAATCTGACTAACAATAAAATGGACTATTTTTAAATAGGAAAGAAAGCTATTGGTAATAAATTACTAATTGATTGAACAGATAGTATATTTGCAAATTACATTCGGTAGTATTGAATTGAAAAAAGTACATTAGGAGTGTGTTCGTTGGTACTAGTCCGAGGGTGGCCTCTTGGTTAGGATTTTGTCTTCGGCTCGGGGCTCGATAATCCGTGGCGGAGTTTCTAGGTTTTGGACCGGGATTGGATCCTTATTGGGTAGTCATCTTGGGTGTTGACTTGTTTGAGGGCTCTAGGCGAGTTGTAGACGATGGTACAGAAGGCTTTTTAATCTAGATATTGTTTTATTTTATTTTGTGTGCTTGTTAGTGTGTTCTTTTTCTTTTTTCTCCTTGTAGAAGTGCATTTTTTGTAGTCTCCTTTCGTGGTGCTAGTCTCTCTATTGGAGTTTTATAGTCTTATAGGTGTGTGTTGGTTTTGACCATTTGGACCGATGTCGTCATGTGGTTGTGTAAGGGAACAGTTTGGTTTTCTTTCTAGTTTAGGTTAGTAAGGGTTATCAAATGTAATCCGTCGATTACCGATTTGTACTTTTGAGTTGTGGTAATGAAATTAGAGATGTTAAATGGTACTTGACCCGACGGGCCGGCCCGTTTAGCCCGAAAAAAAACAGGGTTAGGGCATTTTATTGGCAGCCCGTTTAAATCCGAACTTTTTAGGCCCGAACCGTTTAGCCCGAAGCCCACTAGGGCTAGCCCGATTAACTTGGATTGGGTGGTGTATATGTTTTTAGAAAGGTAAGGAATATGTCTCATGATTCCTTGTATATTACAATTTTATTATTTTACTTCACATATAATTATGAGTTATAATGTATTATTATTATTATTATTTTGATAGATAATTATTAACAAATTTTATTCTATTTCACACAAACTATTTAAGCCAATCAGAACGACGAATAAAAATAAGATGAGACAAAGACCTAACACATAGAATATAGTGATAGAATATAAATTCAGCAGTATGCTATATTGTGAAAATTCCCGAAGCATACGAAATAACTAGTCAAATGGTAGTTATAAGTAATAATTCGAACATTTATTTTTTCTATTGAGAAACAATATGTTATTTAAGAGTTTGTAATGTGTGTTCATATATGAAGTGTAGTTGTATATATATAGTGGTAAATACTAAATAGCCGTTGAAAAAAACCGTTAATTATGTGTTGTAATTTATTATTATTATTATTATTATTATTATTATTATTATTATTATTATTATTATTATTATTATTATAGCCCGCTCGTTTAGCCCGAAGCCCGCTAGGTGTAGGGTTAAGTTCTTTTATTGGTAACCCGTTTAAATCTAGGCTTTTTAGGCTCGGACCGTTTATTCTTAAGCTGCTAGGGCTAGCCCGAAACCGCTAGGGCTAGCCTGTTTAAGATCTCTAAATGAAATTTGATGTTTAAGAAAAAAAAAATGTGCAATCTTGTTAAAGATAGCATTGTTAATGAAAATATTTTCCATTTCTTGATGTTGATAGCGAGGCGAACTTTGCACGAAGTTTCCCACTCCTATGAAAGAAAAATATTACCTCTCCACCCCTGACCTCTCTTTTCCTCTCCCAAAAAATTCTCTATAAAGTTCTCACAAAATCGAGTATCCGACTTATCTCCAACAAGCCGATGTGCAACATCACGCGTCGGACCTCCTCCGGTTTCCGACGCTGACCTTCAGATCTGGTAGGACTTGGCGAGCCGCCGTCACTGGTGCACACTCTTCTAATGGCAGATTTTTTCGAGCTTTGACGAGGTGGGAGTTCTATTTCTTTTCGAGCCCTTTTTTTTTTGTTTTTTATTTCAAATATTTTTTGGTCTGTTGCTGTATCTTGAAATATTCTAATTTAGTGTTCAGCATTTACCTACAGTCTCATAATTGATCCCAAGAGTTACGGAATTTGAAAGACTCAAGAGGATTATACTTTGATACATGCCTGTANATGTTCTCATCATATATTAGTAACTTTTTGGATATTGTGTTGATTCAAGTGACTTGATTATAGAGATTAGGGTGATCGTTAATTGTTCATTTCTATTTCTTTTGATTGCGGAATCATGAATGTCGAATGAAGTTTTTGAACATGTTTTGCCAAGGAAAATTGAACAATTCTTCGGTGAATCAAATTTGTTGCAGGTCAACTAACAGAAAAATTATTATTTTATTTTCCAGCACCTCATTTTCTGAAAGTGGAAAAGGTTAACTTTTTACTAATGAATAAATTTATTGGTGACTTTTGATTCATTCCAATGATTCATAATAAATAATCTATCCCTTTTGTCAATTCTATTACATGAGCCTGTGGTATATAAGGGCATTGTTTACTCGATGAATCCAACACACAACTTGGTATTTTTTTAGACTTGTTTGTTAAGCACATGAATTGCACTTATGGATTAAAATAATATTTCATGAATGGAATAACGTCTGCTTTATTTTCAGGTGCTGAAAGTTCTCTCTTGTTCCCATGCTGCTTACTCAGCCAATCCCAAATCCAGTTATTGGTCCCACTAGTATTCGTCATGTGCATTTGCACATATATAAATAAAGTATTACTCCCTCTTATTTTTATTATTTGTCATTCTAGCTTAATTGATCATTGATTAAATAAATGCCGTTTTGGCTATTTTGTTCATATTTTTCCATTTTTAACCCTTCATCTACTACACAGTGTCTCTTCATATCCCATCTCCATTCCCATAACATCCATTAAATAGGGTTAATATTGGTAAGAAAAAACATTTTAATTAGCGTGTTGCTTCTCAAAACGACAAATAATAAAAATAGGAGGGAGTATAAGTTATTTATATGCACATTTATTAAAATTATAAGTTAGATAATGATATTAAATTTTAAATATAGAATATTATAAGTTATATTTATGTGTATAATATTAAAATTAGAAGTTAGATAATGGTAGTATATTTTAAATTTGACCATTGGTTAAAACAAAGAGGACGTAACTATTTGATTGCATATTAATCACTATATTGATTGCATAAAATGTCATAAATAATGTAATATTTGTAATTTTGAGATGACCAATTAATTTATTATAACAATTGCTTATGCGATTTTAAGAGATTTTACTATGACATTAAAATAAATTAATTTATTTGAAAAATAATTGCTTAATCTAGTAAAAAAATATAATATTAATTTTAGAATAAATAACTTGAACCAAAAGCTTTACAATATGTTTATTATGTTTATGTAACTTTCATATATCTTTTAGTGTAAAATATAATTATTAATTCTAATTATAACTATTATATGTTACAATAAAAAAATATAATTATTACTCAATTAATATAAAATATAACGGTTTGTCTTAATTAACCTAAAAAAAGTGAAAGGTATAGGATGGAATAATGTAATAATAATAATAATAATAATAATAATAATAATAATAATAATAATAATAATAATAATAAGATATTATTATTATTATTATTATTATTATTATTATTAAAATAGATTGTAACGGTTTTTGTGTTAGGAAAGTTGCAGCGTAGGTAAAATTTAATATTTAGCTAGCAATTTTATATACATACCGCTTGGGATCATTACGAAAATGTTTCTGATGTATAAAATGAAGCCGAACGGCAGCTCTCAACGGTGAACTCCTTGCTTCGTCAACGTTTTGATCTCTGTTCTCGCATATATAGATTAGTTTCAGTTGATCACGTATACCTCGCGTTTAGTTAATGTTCAAACATGAACTTGATGAATTTGGTACATTTACTGGAGATTTGGGTAAAATATCATTGGCTGAAATGAAATATAATTTTTAATTTCTGATTTTTCATCCATGTTCATTTGAAGAAAGGTATATTTTGAGTATTGAACAAAGTTATATTATGTTTTATGTAGTTCCATGAAATTATAAAATGGAAAGTTGAATAATTGCAAGGCACAACATATGCTATTATTAGCTCTATTTAATACTTTTTGGCATATTTTACCTCCTATTTTATCAAATAACTTGATAATGTTTACATGTGTTTCATGAATGCCAATTTTAAATCAATTGTGTTGTTGAGCTTGATGTCTCACATGCTTCGGCCAAAAGAAAGCCTGTCAAACGCAGTGCTTCAGAAGAGAAGGTTAATTGTTTGCTATAATCTTTTGCTAAATGTATTTCTTTTCTTTATTTTCATTTTCTCCCATCATTGGGAATTCTTATGGGTAGAGGTGGCCAAAACACGGGCCTCCGGGCTCGAAAACAGGGACCTGGAACCATTAAGTTCATGTACTCATCCAATTCCAATACATGAACGTCTATGCAGGATTCAAGAGTGGAAGTATTGGATGAGTTGCTTCTGAATTATCGACTACAAAACAAAACCCACGATGAAGCGAAAGAATTTTTTCGAGTCTGTTGTGGAAGAAACTGAATCATATATATTGGGTAAACAAATTCATCAACTTGCATATTAGATATGTATGTTGTTATCCTTGTTTCCCGTTTTCTTGATGTGAAAAAACCAAGGAATGCTGGTTTTGATCCAGAAGTTACTTGTGTCGATACCTAACGGATAAATTTCGTAAACAATATGGTTGATTTTAGACATTCCTTGGTCGGATTTTCTAATCTTCGGCATATCTATTAACGAGTTTTTATCCGTTTTTGCTTCGCCCGACTCAGATTTCAGGTCTGTAATGTCGTCCCAGTTATGAGTATATGTAGTCGTTTCGAAAAATTAATAGAGGAGAAAAATGTCAAACTTGAGCTTGTGGCTAAAAAAATGGATGCAGGTCGAGAAATTGAATGACGTTTGGCCGAGTCACAATGCTGGAGAAGATGATATGAGATGCCATGCATCAGTGAGTTTTTCATCAAAAACAGCTGATTGAACTGCGTGAAAAGCAGATAGTTAATTATAGAAGTTGCCCCAGCATTTTCTCTAATAACAGAATGGCTCGATTATATTGTACAACTTATGCTCCAGAGAATTTCATATGATGTAAAAACAAAGATATGAGCTCGAGAAACAGACGAAACTTGGATGAAAAGGAAATATAGAAAAAATGGCTTCAGTTTCTACTTGAAACACACCAGCTGAAGAAAATCGAGCCAGCAAAAATATGACTGATGAACTAATCAAGAAGCTGAATTTGATATACTCACATCGAGATATCAAGCTCTCGAAAGTCCAAGAAAACAAATAGAAAGAACCCATAAGAATGTGTAGATAATAGCATATTGTTGTCTGGGAGAATGCACTGCAACTGAAGGATTTTCTTTACTATTTTTGTGTAGATTTGACATGAAAAACAACATGTATCTGATCCAGTTTGTAACATGTCCGATTTAACAGCGTGCCAGGGGTATAAATGGCATATCAAAATGATCAACGACTCACCATAAACCTCCTTGCCCGCGTGGCGATACAAATTGACACTTTCTATAAACCTCGTTTCATATTTTTAAACATATCACATTATTCAAAATCTCATTTTACTCCCACGCTTATAAATTTTCACTAGTAATATATTCTATAAACCTACTTTTTAATGGTCCTGTATTTTTCCATGTGCTCTAACTCCCTCCTCAATATCTCTTTTGTTTTTTTTATTTTTTATTTTTTCGGTACAATTTGTTTTTTTTATTTTAATATTATTTAATGAAGTTTAGAGGTGGTTTATATTTGCAATACCACTTTAAACATGTAAACCTCTAACATATATACAAACCTATATATTTTAGTGCTAAAAGTTTCAAAATAAGGTTTATGGCATGTATGATAATTTGTGGATTGTGTTAAGAAGGATTCTGAGCCGTTGTGCAATGTTGTCGACCTAAAGTTGCCTTTTGGTGGGCTATTCTACTCGTGAAAAATACAAAAGCATGGCATGATCGATATTTTTCCTTGGATCCTTGTTTATTTTGGTTTGGGGACGTCGAGCTCAAGACATTAAATTGAGCGGTGCATTGGAGACAACTCACATTTTTGTTTTTGTTGAATTTCTCTCTTTTTATCTTACAAGAAAAAAAAAGTGTATGCGACCTGCTCGGCAGAACCGACNAAAAAAAAAAAAAAAGAGAGAGAGAGAGATAGAGAGAAACAAGGGGCGAAAGGTGCAAGAAATCGGATGGAGAGTTAATTCTTTGAAATGATGAAATTTTGGCCAATGGAAATTTTGGCTAAGAAAGGGAAATTTATGCTACAGGATTTTTCAGCTCCAGACGACTCGCTACCCCAACAATGTTTGGCGAGTTGGCGAGTGCTCGTTCGCGGGTCGCCAAAACCCTCTCACTCGCGAAATTTCCCATGCCCCAACTGCAGCTCCTAACTCGCGACACCAACCCATTTTCGTGACCCAGCGAAAGTCGACTAGCATGTAATTTGAGAAATGCATGTGCTTCAAAAATTCTACCGTGCAACGACATCTATATATATATAATTGCTAGCTAAGCAATAAATTTTACCTAATAAATAAAACCTAATAAATTTTACCTATGTGGCAAATCATTAATAAAACCTAATAAATAGAACCTAATAAATTTTATTTATGTGGCATTAATACACCAAATCTCATTAATAAGAAAATATTTCATTACATTTTTTGGGTTAATTAAGACAAAAACTATTATATTTTATGTTAATTGATTAATAATTATATTTTTTATTGAATAATATAATAGTTAATATTAAAATTAGTAATTATATTTTATACTAAATAATATCTGAAAGTTACATAAATTTATATTTTATACTAAAATCAATATTTTTTTATATGATGAAGATGTTGTTTATTAAAAAATTAATTTTTTTTATGTCATAGTAAAATTTCTTAAAATCACATAAGCAATTGTTATAATAAATGTAATATTTTTCAGCTAATTAATTGGTCATGATCACTCAAAATTATAAAATGTATGTATTTATTGCATTTTATGCAGTCAATAGAGTGATTCGTATACAATCAAATCGTCTGTACTATTTATTATATAACTTATAATTTTTATATTATATACATAAATATAACTTATAATACTATATGTTTGAAATATAATACAATTATATAACTTAGAATTTTTATATTATATACATAAATATAATTTATAATATTTAATTTTATTTACATCTGTGCAAATGCACAAGGTCGAATACTAGTTGTCCTATAATAATACAATGTAATTTGACTTAATAGATAACTCAACTCGAAAAATGAATTATTTTATTTAAATAAGTATAATAAATAATAATGAAAGTAAATGCTTGACATAAAAAGATAAGTCGAGCTTGAAAATGTTTAGGATAAAATTCGATCGAAGCTCAACGGTGTGTTTGTATACGAAATATTTCAATTTATACTCAATTCATACTCAAAATCTAACTCAACTTTAACTCAATCTCATTATTTTCAATATTATCAATATAATTGTTGATAAACGAAATTGTATCAACGAAAATGTACACCCCTATTCCGTGAATAATCGGTGTTTGATCTTTGTATGTATATTGAAGATGGAAAAATCAAGAATGTTTTGTATTAATTTTGTAGAAAAGAGATGAATGAATAGTGAATTCCTCCTTCCTTCTTTTTCTCCCATGTCCCCATATATATACATGCCCCTTTTCTTACAAGTGGGCCTATTAAAAAATAGGTAAATAGGGAAGATTAGTATTTAATGTGAGATGACATTGCAGGGCCCTATCGTGACACTTGACGGTTTCGATTGACATCTACTTTATCGGCGATTATGGTGTCTGTCGGACTCGGGTCTTCTCGATATTCGGGTCGGACTGGTGATATTAATTCTGCTCGGCTCGAATGTGGATGATCCGAGCACTCGGGAACTCGGTCGATATTAAATAATCAGCTCAGAGAACCTGCTATATTTATATTGATCCACGTTTAGCCTTTTTATTAATCGAGGCTAAATTGGGTATCAACAATAATAAAATAATATCAACCAATCATTCTTACACATCACATCAACTTTAGTTTACTATTCATCGGCTTACATAATTTTAATTAACTATCACTCCATATCATCTATGTCATACTTTTACATCAAATCAACATTAATTATTTTATTAATATAAAATTAAAAACTCCCTAACAACTAACTATACACCTTTTTCAAAATTAATTATGATTAACTAAAAAAATTCATCTTAAGCGAATATATTTGTATACAAACACGCACTTACAAATGCTCTTACCAAACCCGTTGACAAGCCCACCACCCCACTCTATTTTCTTAATAAGTCTAATTTTTCTTTTCAAAACCTAAACTCCCCCCAAATAACTCATCGCTTTCTCTTCCGAACTTTTTTTGCACTTTTTCTTCCCTCCACTTCCTCCTTCTCTTCCTTCTTCCCTTATTTCTTTCTCCCTTTTCACACCACCCGGAGTCCCAAAAATTTATTCCCTAATTTCCCTTCTTTCTTCTTCCACTAATTTCTACTATGTCCAAAACATTTTGAAGATTTATAGTTATTTTACTAGCCAAATACTAATTTTGTTAATACTTAAAATCAACCATAACCTGTATAATAATAATAATAATAATAATAAAGCATGATTTATGATCTTTAAAGCATTATTTAACTAAATATTTGGGTGTTCACACATATACTAAAAGCGAAAAACCGCCCGAAGAATCCACTCCCTGACTAATAAATACCCCAAACTCTGAAATAAAATAGCTAAATCGATTCGCGAACAGGATAGTTGGACACGGGCAAAGTCTGCTGCTGTTGCTGCTTGGCTCGAATTCTGCCGACAACATTCGCAACCTTGGCAGCACTCCAACGGTACCCGAACTCGAGCACATGCCACATCAGCAGAGCAGCTGGAGGTAAAATTAACAGAGTCCATTTTTCTCCCGGGAGAAAAAAGGCGAGCAGGGAGAGTAAAGTGACTAGCACGCACACACGAGCCGCGGCGTGCATTAATTTCCGGTTGGCGGCCCGAATTTTCCGGCCGGCAAGCAGCCAATATGCGCCGGTGGCTGCAAGAAAGCACCATACGGCGGAAGGCATTTCGCCAAACGGGCTCTTGTTGGGCCCGGACGGGTACTTCATGTTCAGGAGCACGAGTGCTGATGGGACCGCGTATTTCATGAAGCCCGATAGAGGAAACCTCGACGGCTTCCGGCGAAAAGCACATTTTTTCCGGCGAGCAATTACGTATCGTGGTCTGGCATCTCCAGCAGCAGCTTCCATTTTTTTGGGCTCACTTGGAAGCTGTTAAGAGTTTGATAAATGGATCAAGTTATGGTCTTTTTATAGGCTTAATTGCCAAGGAGTCGATACTATAGCTATACATTTATTATTTTCTATATTAGATTGGTCTTAATACCACTAAATCACATGCGTGCCATTTTTGTCTTGCATGTGGAATTTCGTCACTCGGTGATTTCCGTGACCGAAAAAGTCGAAAAGGTCCCTCGAGACTACATATATTTATTTTGTTAGATTATATGGGTCTCATTATATATTCATTTTTTGTATGTGAAATTATATATCTCTCGAATTTCGTGATGATTTCCATGACCGCCCAAATTCTCAAGTTGAAAAAGTTTAGGATTCAGAGTGGAGGCTTTGAGTAAGTCACAAGAAAACAAATGTTACGTAAGAAATAGACCTAGTCTAAAATAATATATTCTCTAATGCAAGTAAATATAGACTGGGTCCTGCTGATGTGGCAGTCAGACAGGAGCGGCTCTAGAAAAAAAAATTGGGAGGAGCCAAAGCAGTTAATTGGAATCGGATTGTGTTTGTTCAACTTGTGAAAGTTTGATCTCATGTCATTCATATATTTAAATGAGTCAAACTAGAACGACTATTCAAACTTTCTTATGAAACAAATCGAGTAGATTGAAGCTTACACAAGTCGAGTTAGAGCTCATATTTTTTTTATTTATTAAATAGTCAAGTTGATCCGACTCATTTATTAACTATCACAAGTTTAAAACTGAGGTATTCAACTTGACTCGGCACGGATAACATTTCGAGGGGAACTATATAATTTATAGTATCTCTTCACACACATACATATATATAAGCGTAAAATTACATTTTAAAATGGATAAAATAATTAATACGTTGCACTACAGACTACATAACTTCTTAAGTTTGGTAGTTTAAAGCTCAACATTCTTTACACTCACGAAACTCATTGATGATTGGCTCGATATTAACACAAATGCTATAATTGGTAGGCTGTCTAATTCTTTGACAGATATTTTTTTTTACTAAAAATGCATTTTTATACTATAAAATGTCATACTTTTATTTGTATTGCACTATAAAGTATGACATTTAAGTATTAAAGTATAAATATATTTGTTGGAAAAGTAAGTAGCCAAGAGAATGCCTACTGCCGTATTAATAGTTATAGCAAGTCTCTTTCGAACCATTGATCAATTGCATATGTTATATGTTCTTCAATTTAAAATTTACTCTTTAATTCTTTAATTGTACGTAAGATCAAACATAAAATATTATAAAACATTGTTGAAAGCGTACTTACAAAATATGATATAGTTAAAACTAATTAGTAAATAGAGCGATGTAGTAATTTGTAATAATTATGGGAATGAGTATAAATTGAACATGTTTTTTATATGTTAAAAATTTAAAAGTCTTGGAATATATACACATACATATATAATAAGGCAAATGAAAAGTTTGGGGAGGGGGGGGGGGGGGGGGGAGGACAATGGCCCCCCTTATGGTAATGTAAATCCTCCTCTGTAGCCAGAAAAAGAGACTCGGTCTACCCTTAAGTCTATTTTAGACCCAAGTAGAGACCTAGTCTCTTTGCATTGGAGTAGATTTTGTTAATTATACACAGTTTGGATTCATCCAAGATTTGGATTTATTTACATGCCACATAACCAAGACTATACTCAATGCATTGTAGATGCTCTAATGATCTCAATTAAAAACAATCAATCAAAACTCAAATTTATCTCAACTTTAACCCAACTTTATTGTCCTTGATATTATCAATATAATTACATAATATCAACCTAGCATTCTTACATATCACATCAACTTTAATTCACTATTCATCCACTCATATAATCTTAACAAATCATCACTTCTAATTATTTTTCTCATACTTTAAAACAAATTAACTTTAATTATTTTATTTAAATATTATTTTATTATATCCACTAACAACTAACCATACCATTTTTTTTTTTAAAAAAAAATAACAATAATTAAAAGAAATCAAATAAAAACTAGTTGAATCCTTAAACAATCACCCCCTTAACCAGTACACTACCCGCACGCGTTGCGCAGCCTGGTGTTAAAAATAATGGGGATAAATTATAATTTAAATAAATAAAAAATATTTATATTAAAAAGTAGGATAAAAATTTATTTACTATATTTTAATTATTTCTCTAAATATAACATTATTAGTGGATGAATTGTATTCATTATGATAACTTTCAATAATTGAGTAGTTTGCAAAATAAATTCGATGTTGATCATAATGACGTAAAAGATAGATCACTTTTTGTAAGTTACAAATAGGCATAATAAAAGAGTAGTTTTTTTTATAAAATTAACATTTATGATAAATGATACAAAAAAAGTAGGTGATGCATTATGGTAATCCGTATTGAACTTTATCTATTGCAATGGTTGATCAGTAGCTACATTATGTTGTTTCATTCATAAAAAAAATTGTGGATCAATAAATAAACTAAAATGAGGGTGCTCACTTTAGTAAATAACTTTTCTATGACCTCAAATTTAGACCTAAATGAAACAAATGATATCGATTAAAATAAAATAAATTAAACAAACTATTTATTTTGGGCTCAGCCATTCAATCAATTAGGACCAAAACTAATATAAAATGTCTCATATATAACACAATTTTCACATAGTAATTGGACGAAAAATATATATTGTCGTATTCAGTGTTCACAATCAAAAGCATACTATCATTCTTTCTCTGTCTTAAGACTCTCCAAAATCTTTTGTTACCATGTTTGTTTTTATTTTTTTTTTAAAATATCATTACGTAATATTAGTCTATTTCTTACCATTTTTGTTTCTACTTTCTATATATGACCGCCGCAAAATTTTAAATATCTCAAGACATGTCACATTTAAACTAGAAATTATTNCATATGTAAACGAAAAACACATAACGGAGTTATTAAATTTTTTCTCTAAAAATTATTCTTCAATTAAAAATAAAATTTAAAAAACTAGAGATTTGTGGGCATGTGAAATAGCTAGCTACAATCGAAAAAGATATAGGTTAATATTAATTTATGCATATCCTATTTTCAAATATTGTTAATTAGGATTCCACTTTTGCATTAAAAGTCAATCTAAACGGCGGCTAACTGTGCCATTGATATGCAACGTGTACACACCCATGCACTGATACACACACCAAAACTGGTGAGATCAAGCAATATTGTTTTCCATTTCTTACGTGGATAGATGACGAATCCTGAGAATATAAAGGATGAGCTGACGTGGATAGATGACGAATCCTGCACGAAGTTTCTACTACTTTTTTTTTTTAAGAAAAAAATATTCATCTCTCCTCCAAAAGATCCAATTAGTGTTAAATATCCTTCACCATGTCTGGTATCGCCAAATATCCAATGGGTGTAAAAAATTGGACCGAATTAAATTATGCGAATGATCACTTGTTCATTCATTTTACTTTTTCGTAATATACATTTCTGTTCAATGAATTTTAAACTTAAAGGAAATCGAGTAAAAGAAAAGTAAGATTTTAAAATTAAGAGAGCCCATTTTTCTCCCGGGAGAAAAACGGCGAGCAGGGAGACTATCGAGACTAGCACGCACACAAGAGCCGCAAGACACCAAAAGGCGGCGGGCTTTTCGCCAAACGGGCCCTTGTCAGGCCCGGACGGGTACTTCATGTTCACGAGCACAAGTGCTGATGGCGAAAAGCGCATTTTATCCGGCGAGAAATTACGATAATGTAGCTAGAGCCGCGTGTAGGGGCGGATCTAGAAAAAAAAAAATTGGGAGGGGCCAAAGCAATTAATTGAAATCGGATTGTGTCTGTTCAACTTGTGAAAATTTGATCTCATATCATTCATATATTTAAATGAGTCAAGTTAGAACGACTATTCAAACTTTCTTATTAAACAAATCGAGTAGATTGAATCTTACACAAGTAAAGTTTGAGCTCATATTTTTGTTTATTTATTAAATAGCCGAGTTGATCTGTCTCATTTATTAACTATCACAAGTTTAAACATGAGGTATTCAACTTGACTAGACACGGATAACATTTCGTGGGGAACTATATAATTTATAGTATCTATTCACACGCATACATATATATAAGCGTAAAATTGCATTTTAAAATGGATAAAATAATTAATACGTTGCACTACAAAATACATAACTTCTTAATTTTGGTAGTTTAAAGTTCAACATTATTTACACTCACGAAACTCATTGATGATGGGTTGATATTAACATAAATGCTATAATTGGTGGGCTGTCTAATTCTTTGACAGATATTTTTTTTTACTAAAAATGTATTTTTATACTATGAAATGTCATACTTTTATTTGTACTGCACTATAAAGTATGACATTTGAGTATTAAAGTATAAATATCTTTGTTGAAAAAGTAAGTAGCCAAGAGAATGTCTACTACCGTATTAATAGTTATAGCAAGTCTCTTTCGAACCTTTGAATTGCATATGTTTCATGTTCTTCTATTCTAAATTTACTCTTTAATTCTTTAATTATACGTAAGATCAAACATAAAATAAAAATATTGTTGAAAGGGTACTTACAAAATATGATGTAGTTAAAACTAATTAGTAAATAGAGCGATACAGTAATTTGTCATAATTATAGGAATGAGTATAAATTGAACATGTTTTATAAATGTTTAATCTATATATATATTAAAAATTTAAAAGTCTTGAAATATATACACATACATATATTAAGGCAAATCAAAAGTTTGGGAGGACAATGGCCCCCACTTAGAGCATCTGCAACGGGTGTTAATTTGCTTCGTTTAAACGCCATATTGCCATTCATTTGCAATGAGGCCGTCCATTAAAGGGTGGGTCCCCACTTGTCCGTTCAATAGAATGAACGGCACTTTTGTGCCTTATTTTTATTATTTTTTTATTCATTTATTTTTAATGCACTTTGGGTACTATTTTTTGTTTTCATTTAATTTTAACCATTTTTCTTATTTTTATATATTTATATTTTTTAATTCATTTTATTTTTTATGCACTTTGGGTGCCTTTTTTTGGTTTTCATTTGATTTTAATTCATTTTTTTTCTTTTTATATATTTAATTATTTTTTTCTTTTGGTCTTGTAGTGTTTTTTTATTTTTGTGCATTTAAAATTTATTATTATAATTTAAAAATATTAAATTTTTATTTTTATTGAGAATAGAATATTAAAATTTATATTGAATGAGTGGATAATAGGTCCCATATATGTATTTAAATGAATGTGGGTATGTGTTTAAATGGAGAGAGATTTAGTGAAAAGATGATGTGGATGAGAGAGAGTGTTACTTTTTGATTGAATGAATGGTATTTGAGAATTTGGGTTGTGGATGCTCTTATGATAATGTAAATTGCCTCTGGCCCGCGTGGTGGTCTGGAGTCTCTAGAAGCTTCCATTTTTTGGGCTGAGTTTGTTTTGTTTGGAGCTGNTTTTTTTTTTTTTTTTTTTTTTTTTTTTTTTTTTTTTCAAAACGACAGAAACTTCATTGCTCAAAATTAACAAATAGTACATTGAGAGGTTAAGGAACCTCATTACATGAGAAACACTGTGTTATTTGAGGAAGTTTGTGCAGCAAAAGTAAAAAATATTAAACGTGACAGGGGTATAAATGGCATATCAAAATGATCAACTATGTAATGACCCGAAATTATTGGGAGTTTTTCTTTGGAATTGCATTGCAGTATTATGTTTCTTGAGTTTTGTTAATTAAAGCCTTTTACCGTCGCCCAATAAAAAAAGGATGGGCTTTTTTAGCCTTTGATTTTACAGGCATGTGTGTTTAAAATTTAAATCAAGGGCTATTATCCATGGCCGCAATTGTGGAATCAACTGAAGAGCAAATTGCATTTTTGCTTATCATGCACGTTGTGGTTTTTAATTTCTAAATTTTTATTTTATATTGTCTCTTATATAATATAAAAAGGTTATTAAAAAGTATTCGACTCACAGGTAATTCGTATTTAATTGAAATATTTGTTATAAAACTTAAGTTAATATTTTATTGTTATTTTATTGTTATGACACCTAATATATTGTTTCTTGTTTTCTCTAAAACATATTATTAATTTTTTACGGTTTTGATATGAAGTCAACAGTTAGTTTTATATTGAAACCAACCTTCTACATACAACAAGTAAGTCATACCATATTAAATAAATCATACCATATTCTTTCTGATTACTTAATAATTAAGTATTAATAATGACATTGATATGGTATGATTTACTTATTATAGATAGAAGGTTGGCTTATTGTTTGCTTCATAGCAAAACTACAATTTTTTAAGTTACAATAACAAATTCTTTGTGTTGCTTTTTGGCTATTTCTAACTGTTATGAATGTATTTAACCTATTGATCAAGAGCTAAATCGAACAAGCTTCTATTGAAATTTTAAATTGAACAAATGGCCACCATCGTAAAAACCAAGTCTGAATCCAAAAATTTCTTCTTAAATCTTACAAACAATACATCGCTGCACATATGCCAAAAAAGAATAAATATCTCCGAGCACCAACAAAAAAATCCCGGCTCAGAAGAGACGCCGCATACAGTTGCAGAGCCGTCGCTCATCGGTGGCAAACCAAATTTGTATACGGTAGAGCCCGATGGCAGTCAGTGGGTCTCCAGCTGTCGCCACCGCTGTTTAGTTGTGTGGGATCTTCCAAAAGAAAAAAGAAAGGAATGATTGATGATTTTGGGGGATTTTAAGGTTGGAGAAATTAGGCGTAAATCCGTTCNTATTGATTTTATATTAAAATAAAATAATTAAAGTTGATTGGAGGTAAAAGTAGAAAAGAAATAGTATGAAGTTATGATTAATTAAAATTATATGAGTGGATGGATAGTAAATTAAAGTTGATATGATGTGTAATATTTATTAGTTGTTATTATTTAATTATATTAATAATATTAAGAATAATAGAATTAAATTAAAGTTAAATTAAATTTTGAATATGAATTGAGTATGGATTAGTATTTTCATATACAAACAACCTAATTCACCCACCACCACAACACACGCTTTTTGAGGAACACTGTCCCCGACAACGTAGTCCAATAAAACCACGACTCTAAGTAAAGGGGATTTGCCAGTTTTTACCGTAGATAAACAAACTCGTAAAAGAAGGGCGAAACAAAACAAACAAAAATTCTACAGAAATTCGGAAACCCCAGATCTCTCTCTCCTCTTCCGCTCGCTCCTCAATCGGTGAAGCCGTTTTTGTTGAAGCTCCGCCGCCGGCATCCTACGTACCCTGAACTCTCCGGCGGATATATCGGCGATCAGCGTGAAAAATGAGCAACGACAACCTCCTTCAAATCGAGCCGCTCGAGCTTCAATTCCCATGTAATTGTCGTCTTTTTTTTTGCCTCTGTTTATGTCTCTGTTTTAGAATTTCGTCTTTTATTGGTCCAATTCTTTGTTAGATGGATGCTCGTGGAATATTCCGATTTCGTGTTACTGATTTTCTTTATCCTTCCTTGTTTTGTAAAAGTCGAGCTGAAGAGGCAGATCTCGTGTAACATGCAATTGACCAACAAATCCGATAATTATGTTGCATTCAAGGTATAGCTGATGTTTAGCTTCGTTTAGTTTGTTCCATGTCATGTGGAGAGTGTAGAAAAAATATGATAAAAGGAATGGAAAAGGGCATTTGCATTTGAGAGAGTGTCTGATTTTATCCTTTCCTTTGTTTATATGCTTTCAGGTGAAGACTACGAATCCGAAGAAGTATTGCGTGAGGCCCAACACTGGAGTTGTGGTTCCCCACTCTACCTGTGACGTTATGGGTCTGTTCGAAGTTTTTAATTTTCTGCTTCATTCATTAGTTAGAGAACTGATGATCTTGTATTCCGGTATAATTCTAATAAGAAATGTGTTTCTGAACTTGTAAGTTGTTCGGTTGTTCAGTTACGATGCAAGCCCAGAAAGAGGCTCCGCCAGACATGCAATGCAGGGACAAATTCCTTCTCCAGAGTGTTGTAGTGAGCCCGGGATTGGCTGCGAAAGATATTACTGCTGAGATGGTATATTGATCTCATGCATTTATTACTGATCTCATGCATTTATTACTGCAGTTTAGTTTGTTTCTGGATTTTGGGTTTGGTTTACTGTTAAGTTAAAGAATCAATTTTTGGGTTTTAGTGAGTAAATAAATTTGCTCCTATTTTGTTTTTCATTTAGTTCAACAAGGAGTCTGGAAATAAAGTTGATGAATGCAAGTTGAAAGTTGTGTATGCTGCGCCCTTACAACCTCCTTCGCCTGTCCGGGAGGGATCTGAAGAAGGTTCTTCCCCAAGGGCATCGATATCGGAAAATGAAACAGTGAATCAGACTTCTGATTTAAATGATGTGAGTATCTTGATCTTTTGTGAGGATGTGCTTGTGTTTATCTGTTACACATTAATCTTTTCATTTAAGAAGTCAAATACTTATTGGTTTTCTTTTATGTATCACTTAAATTAGATAAGAATTCCTGATCCCAAGAGGATGAAGACGTCGAAAGGATTTTCTGAGGCTCAGGAGAATACATCTGAGGTTCTTTCCCTTTTTCTTCTTATTAATAGTTAATGATTTGGAATGTTTGGCAGTGCTAAGGTCAATATCTTATTTTGAATGAGTAAATTGTAATTGGACTTCCAAATATCCTGGATTTTCTCAGTTTTCTACACGGCTGTATTTGGAGGATCACAGGGATTCCCATATTGAATGTCATTGATGAAATGTCTTTTTTTCTTCTTCTTACACTAGGAAAGCACAATAGAGTTTGAACATTTGACTTGATGTTGGGTTTCATTGTTTGTTTCATTTTATTGAAATCATGAATCAAGTTATTGATCGGCTTACATTTTAGGCATTAAGAACAAGAGCAATCAACCTAGCTAGTGGTGAGACGCTACGTTTGGAAATAGGGTGTTATTCTATTATGGCACGTATTTGATATCTAACGAGTGCATAGCATATTTTTTGTTAATCCTGAGAACATTAAAAAGATATATTTTGTTTTCTTGGCCTTTTGGTTCGGCTTTCCTTTGTGATTAAGGTCACAGGAATGTGGTTAAATTTTGGTATTGGACAGAGTAATTCAAACTAACTTCTTTTCTGCATTTTACTTAAAAGACCACTGCATTTTGTTAAACGAATATGTCCCATGTTTCTTTTTCAGACTTAACAAGTAACAGAAAATTGTTGATCATTGTTTTTGCTTCTATTGTAGTTTAAGTTGATTTCTAGGCTTACTGAGGAGAAGAATTCAGTTATTGTGCAAAATCACAAGCTTCAGCAAGAATTGGTAAATACTTCTGAGTTGCATTACACTTCCTTCTTTCAATGAACAATATCTGCAAATATATCTATCCACATTTGAAAAATGTGGACTTATTATGTCTAACAATGAAAGGTCTTTGGGTGAGCATGCTTAAAAGACATTGAAAGCATATTCGTCGTGTGAAATGTGTTTGGATCTTAGAAGATCTCATTTGAAAATAAAATAAGATATTTAAGTAAATAAAAAAATTGGGAGCCTCCACATTTCTGGAGCTCATCTAGAAATATCGTTAAGCTCTCCAATGTGATGATTGTTACTGTTCTTACTATTTTCCGTGTCTTATTGTTGCCCGTAATTTTTCCTTAACCTTTACAAATCAATTAAAATGTATTGTGAACTCCTTAATGTAAGGTAATGTTGACAAAAATCCATTACAACAGTTTTTAATTTTGATTACCCATGATTGACCCTTTGAACTCCTTAAGAATACGCTCGTTGTTTATAAACACGTCCCCATTTGGATTTCCCTTACAGCATTACTATTATGTGCACCTAAAGCAGCTTATATGAATCATCGATTGTTTTATGAATCATCGATTGTTTTATTTTGCTATATGTACAGGAACTTTTGAGGCGTCAAAGGAGCCGGAGCCATGGGGGTATCCCGTTTATGTACGTCGTCATTGTTGGCTTGATAGGCATACTGTTGGGTTATCTTTTGAAGAGAACTTGATTATCCTTTTAGATCTGCTGTTTGGATATTCGAGGACAATTCGTCACTGATAAAGAAGAGCCTTTATTCAGTTTAGCTACTTGTTTCACTGTATAAAAGAAATGCCTGAGAATTGAGATTGGTTTTTATTTTTTCTTTTTTTTTCCTTAATTGATTAGAAAATGTTCTTATTGTGTAACTGATTGCTTAAGCATCACTAGTATTCGACCTGTGCATTTGCACAGATATAAATAAATTATTGTGAGTCTGTATGCATATAATGATTAATTATTTTTCTTTCACTTTTTTGCAAACCAAATTTACAATTAAAAGAGTTAGAATATTTTTTTTTTTTTTTAAATTGCGTTTATCTGATTGAATGTAATGTATATTTTGGTACGTCTTTTATTTGTGAATTATTTATTTAGGAATTTCAAATATATTTTTTATTTTCAAAAAAAAAATTAAATGTAACAACAATAATAACATCTAATCACATTATACGGTCAACACATTACTTAGCTTATTTTGCAATTATTCCATTTTTTTTCCTCTGGTGATTTTGTTCCACATAAATATTTATTGTATTTAATGATGAATGTTAAAACTGAGAAGAAAAAAACTGAAAGTAATGCATTAATGCAAAATGCTGGAAATTGAATGATGAAATTAGTTTTATGAGGTGAAAAGTGTATCTGATGAGCTTGATTTGATTTATTTACCCTAACATTCACCGTTTTTAACTTTTATTCAATTTAATTAAATAAAATTTGGTTCCAATTTAGAAAAAAGAAAAAACATTCCACATTATTTATTAGATTCACGGAAATAATTCGTCCCTAAATTTACCTCATTTTTTAATTATTTTGGTTCTAGTACTCAAAATCTGAGTTTTTTCACATTTTCTAATTTTTAAATTATTTGTATATTAATTAAATAATTCAATAAAATTATATTTTCATTCGTCTAAGTTACTTTTTTGTCCTCACTTTTGTCGTGCTGCTCTCGGGCTAACCTGCGCCGTCGCGCTCTCAGCTGAGATTCCCCCAAAATCAAATCGAGGTTCAAACTTCAAAGTGGAAGTGAGTGCTAAGGGTATCCCGTTGAAACACCGGCAGCCGGCGATCACGGCCTTCGCTAGTAAGCAACTAGAGCGAATCGACGATGGTGGCGTAGCTGACGAGGTAATTTGTTATGAGATTTCACTTTTCGACGAACAATTATTGGCTACGCTCTCGTTTTGATGTCCTTTGCTTTACCCATATAATGTGCTGTGTCTATCAAGATTGATTCTCTGTTTTCTTCCCTGTTTTGTGTCTGGTTGAAATTAGATGTTAATAATGTCCTGATTAAGCAAATGTCCTTACTATTTGGATGACTTAATTGTTTTTTTCTACTTTATTTCACATTGCTTCTTTTTAGGATATAATGTTAGTTGTCTTGCTTTTTTTTCTGTATATAACATTTGGAGCTTATGATCTTTGAAATTTAGGGATATAACTTCAAAGTTACATCCCTAAGAAAATCAAAAAAAGTTGCCAGCATAGAGTTGTATACAGGTATTGTATTACTGAACTCTAGAAAGCTTTACCTTGAAAATATCTTGAATAAATAACTATAGTACATATCTATGAAGATATTTTTCTATTGAGATCATGAATGCCTCTTTCATTTACTATTTTCTTCATAACTATGGAAATATTGATGTGTGTTTGCCTACTCATTTGATCCATTGGGGGTAAAAACATAAAAATCATACTGAAAGCTATTTCCAATGTTTTTTGCCTAGGCTATTGCTAGCTGCTAAAATCTTGATGGAAAATCATGTTCAGCCTGATATTAGTGCATAATATAACCGTAAAATTGAAAATATTTTGCAATACGTTTCTTGTTACGCTTACAATCTTCACGTTAGAAGTTCATCGCTTCGAAAAAAATAAGTTATCCACGCTCGATACAAATTTTTGTGTGAGCAGGCGGAATTACAGGAGTGAAAACATTTTCACCACTCTTACGGAGTTTGATCAAATGCATTGCTGTTCGAGTCAAACGAGATTTGTTCTGCCGATGTTTTTCGCTGGACTAAATTTGCCGGTAACTCAGCAGAGATTCGTATCGTTGATTTTTAAAGCACAATAGTTGGTCGAAATACGTTACTGTTTTGATTTATTGAAAAATTCTATTGCAAAAGTAGTTGGTTTGTAACTGTAAAAATATAACCATATATTGCTAAAACATGTCAAGCATATTCTCATCAAGGAGCAAGAAGGTTTTCTCCAAGTGGCCAAAATGTGAGACCTTTGTAGTTTCACTTTTACACAATTCATTTATATTTGGCTGGAAAAGAGATTGGGTTTATTTTGGTTATGTGAAATGCTTTTAACAAGCCAAAGAAATTGAATAAATAGAAAGGCACACATATTTATAGTCTATATATTTTCTTGATTTACACAACTTCCATCTTTATCATTTACCAAAGTTAACCTCAAGCTTCTTTCCCCTTTTTTCTATTTCTATATGCCTCATCATCTTACAATCTTCATGAGTGTGAAAGTCACATTAAGCTCAAAGTACTATTTCAACTAGTTCGAATTTCCCAACAAATAACTAATTTTGCAAAAAGAGAACCACTTAAAATGGGATGTGACACAATGCCTATTTGTGTTTGACCTTTGATGAGAGACTTCAGATGATTAAGACACATATATTTGGGAGTCACGCAAATACAAAGAAGATAAAAAGGGAGATATAAAGTTGTTGGGGACTGAAAAGGAAACTACACCACCATGAAAATGGAGGCAGCAAATCTCATCTCAGCCATTCAAAGATGTTTGTAGTATGTTACTTATATTAAATGTTTAGCCTTTGAGATCTATGGTTCCATTTTCTTGTTCACGGTGGATATATGTTAATATGTTTACTAGCTAATATGGTAAGAGATTAGCATACTGTACACAGAGAATATAATATTCAAAGAGTACAAGATCGTGATTAGAGTTGTTAAACAAAACGAGCCGGTCGTGAGCTCGGTTTAGCCCGGCTCGTTAAGGCTCGAGTTTGGCTCGGCTCGTTTGATAAACAAACTGAACTCAGGCTCGTTTCGTTAGCGAGTCAAGCTCCGTTCAGCTCAATAAGACTCAAAAAGTGAATTTTTATATAATTTTTTATAATTCGGCTCGTTAAAGCTCAAGACCGATTCATTCAGGCTCGAACTCTATTTGCTAATATTGATAAACGAGCCTGAGTCAACTCGGCTCGTTTACTGGCCTAATCTTGATATGAGGTTGGTGAACAGTGGACACACGTTGATGTCCTGACGATGGGTAGACGAGCATCTCAATTTTTATTTATTTATTTTTTAGACGAGCATCTCATCTCAATTGAGATAGAAGCTGTAAAATTGTAATTAAAAAAAGCAAATATTTGTATAGAAAAATATACATTTAGTGTGGTTATTTTCAAGGGGCCCTCCACAAAATGGCCCTTTTTGGACAAAGAATGAGTACTTAACTTTTTGTGTTTGGGTATATAACCAAACAAAAATATATGTGTGGGAAGGAAAGAATGCGTTGTTTTAAAGCAGACTGAGATGAAACAAGGAGAAAAAAAGATATTAAGTAAGAAAAGAAAATGAACACAAATAGAGAAATTTTAAAAGAAAGAGTTACAAGTAATGTGGTGACCCAAATAAATGAAAGCATCTACTAAAAATGGCTTTTGAGATTTTGTGACAAGCCTTTTGAAGTTTTGATCTATGACAACCTTAGTTTCTTATTTTAATTTATTTTATTTTTAAACACATGAGCAACCATGCATGTAGCCTCCCTTTTGCCTTGGATGCTCTTTTTTATTTCTTTATTATTTCACATTTAATCTCGAATGAAGCACTCTTTTTATATCTTATTTCACATTTAATCTCGAATGAAGCTCTCTTTTTATATCTTAAAGTGGGTTGTGTTTGTATATATGTACCTTGAATCAAAACTACTAAGCCTAGACAATTAACCTATATACATATATATATTCCTAACTTAGTTATAAGTATTATTCTCAACTCTTTCAAGATAACATTGAGTTGTAGTCACGTTATTCCACCTGCATTGGGTTTTGTCTTTGGCCAGCATACTCGTATCACTAATATGCATAATTTAATTAGAAAATATCATATTCAAAACAGAAATATTAGCTAAAGTATGACAGATCGACTCGCCTAATGATTAGGTTGACTCACACAAGAATTTGTGTTCCACTTATATAGAGAAGAGTATAGATTTAAACGATTTATATAAAGCTAAAGTTTGGATTTAGGTTCTGATTAGGGACCCCATCCCACATTCACAGCTAATTGGCCTTGTTGGGCTGCATATTAATTTCCTTAGAAAATTAATGCTAAAAAATCAATAATAACATAAGAATTATATTAAAGAAAAAACAACTTTTCCTCAAATTCAAAGTCCAAAAAAATTCCTCACTCCCAGGAGAAACTTGTGCATGACAAAAGTCACATCTTCAAATTTGGAAATGAAAAGCTGTATATCATTATACTTTCCATGTTCTTTTTGAGAATTTGCTGAAAAAAATAAAAATAAAAATTTGCCTTTTACACACCTCTTAGTAAGACCTTCTATGTGATCTCTATGTTGAGACCAACAACTTAAAATTCAATTCTCCATCAAACTTAACATATAAATCTAAATAGGGTTCCATTCTAAAACCAATTGACAATAAAAAGAGTAAACCACCAAACTTATATATTGGACTTTGAACCTTTAATTTTTCGATGTGGGACACACCCTACACTCTCAATTTATTTCTTTTTCATTATTTTCGCACACATAGAATCTGCTTTCAATTGTTTTATTGCTTGTGGTGGTGACCAAAAAAGCATATCGATATTTGGCTAGGCCTTTCAAATATTTATTTATCTTATTTTTGTGGCCTTTTTTATGGAGATATTTTTTGCCTCATATACCAATCCTTTACNTATATATATATATATATATATATATATATAATTGTTGGCAAGACATTTAATAAAATTATTTGGTTTCCCTCTATTTTCCGTTACAAAATTATATCAATAATATTTTTTTTTTACTTTTCAGATTAATACACCCTATTAAGTATAATAATATATTTTTTGATATTATATTATATAATAGTTAATGTTGATACCAACTAATAATAATTTACACTAAATACAAATTACATAAGTATAAACAATTGTATGGTATTTTTTTTTCTTCAAGCTCATCTATTGTAAAATCAATATTATTATTTTTATTTATTTTGTATCTCATGAAACAATTTTCTTTGAAAAAATTAGCTAAATAGTTTAAATATCATAGTCAAATATAAAGTCTTATAAATATTAATAATACTTTGACCACGATCCCTCAAAATTATAAAAATTAAATTATCCACAAACTTTTTTCAATCAATATAGTGATTCATATATACGTAAATAATTTATATTTATATTATTATTTTTATTAATGATCAAATCTTGAAAATGTGATATGTATATTATCTAGAATTTTAATATTATATTCGCACATATTACTTATAATATTTTACGTATATCTGTACATGTGCACAGGATAATTACTAGTATACATAATTCTCTATTAAGCAGCCTAACCATTTGACATTATACTTTATTAATAAGAAATGCTAACTTATACTTTAAAAACTATACAAATGTTGATGTTAGGCTGACTAACTGTTCAACCATTGTTTGTTTATATACGTATTGCAAAATTAAATGAAAAGGGATATGCTTCTAAGATAAATGTAAATTGATTAGTTATAACCTCTTTTTGTATTGGATCGATTATTTTAATTACAATTCTTAAAATTTGGATGATAAGTTTTCAGCTTGAGACAGAGGACAATAATTTGGGAAAAATATGATCACTTAAAATTAAGTCAAAACTATTTGGAGTGGTTTGCCATTACATCGCCTTTTGAGTTCCATATTGCGATAATTTCTATCCACAAAGCAAACATATATATATATGGTCGTTTGACGGCTCTATCTTCAGAGAGTTGACGTGTTATAATTTTTGAAAAAATATGTTTTACTATATATATCATGAGTTGACATGTTTTTATTTATGTTATATTTTCAAGTATAATATTTTGATACAAAAAAAATTATACATTTACATTATGTTGAAAAGTAGATTTATTGCCATATTTTGGATAATTATACTGAATTTTGAAAGGCATTTTATTTTATGGTGGCAGAAATAATTGAATAATTGTGGAGTTAATGATAGGTGTAGGTCCCTAACATTAGGACAAATTATCATCAATTTGCTAAAGTTGAAAAATGTCCAACTTTTTCAACATCAAATTATCATATGAAGATTGTCAATATCTTTATTAAGCTTCTCTTTAATGTTGTCTCTATGTACACATATAGCAGCTAATATATAGAGTAGGACTATAGTTTGGTGTCTTTAATTATATTTTGTCTAGAAAATTACAGTAGTTACTTATAACATTAAAATACAAAATTGAATGACAGCAACATACTTCTTTTTTGGTTTCACTCTTAAGCTATAAAAGTCTATTAGATAAAATTTTTTACTCTTAATTAAGCAAGTTATTTAAAAAACTTTTATAGAGTTGTACAGACATATTATTTTGGAGGAATATATTTATATTAAATTACAATAAAATAAATTAAAAGTATTATAAAAGATAATTTGTTTTGTCAAATAGTATATCGTATTAGTATAGCAGACCTGTAAGATTGAAAAATATTGGTCGAATAGAATAATATATACAATTCAATTATATTTTAGTATTAAAATAATTCAAAGTAATGAGAATTAAAGAATATATTCCATTTAGAATAAACGAAAACAATTCGAGACATAACTTAGATTTTGCTTAAAAACTACTCTAAATTAGAATAAATTCTATGTTAAATGACTATATATATATATACACACACAAGCATAAATCATAATACTTGAAAATTTGAAATACTATAATTAATGCCTATTCTATATCTAGATATATTGTTTTGATATATATATATATATATATATATAACGGTTTTGCTATGAAGTCATCGGATGACTCGATTTATGGAGTCATCTATAGTTTTCCATAAATAGTGTATTGACATGTGTCCTGTAATAAATACACATTGGACACGTGTCCTGTAATAGTTTTCTAGTTTTGCATAATATTTTGTCAAAACTACCTATTTAAGCAAGTTGTTTCATTTCTACCATTTATTTAATTTCTACGTACATTGATGTTTATGATACAATATATTTATTTTTAATTTTGTTTTCAAAATTTTCCGCAAGTTTAATATGAAATATTATTTTACCTAAATTAAATTAACAGTGTCACCGTTTGTCAAAGATTGTTCATAAATGATAATCTCCCTAGGATTAATTTTAGGGAGAAAAAGAAGAGGGCAAGAACAAGTCAAAGACTCATCAATTATCTTTAATTTTAAAAATAAAAATAAAAAATGTTCTCCAAGTTTCAAACTAGTGTGCAAAGTCCTGATCATGTTTCTCCATAATAAACATTACATTATAGTAGTATAATAAATTATTGGGATCACAACTAATATTAACTGACACACATATACATTCATGTATTATGCATCATTAGGTTAAGGCTAAATTAATTGTAATTAATCTTATTATTAAACGCTTATCACCTGTACGTAAATAACTTATAACGGTCTAACAGAAGTTACACACACACACACATATATATATATATATAAATCTATTGCATCAACTACCATATTGTGTATATACATATATATTTTATACATTGTTGAATTTACATTTTTTATAGAATAATTCAGTGTACATTGTATACTGTATAGGATTTCATATATACATTAAATTAAAAAATTTGAAAATGAAGGTTAAAATGACACATTCATAGATTCAGCTTTGTTTGAAATAGATATATGGTTGTTACACATAGCAATTATTTATTAATTTACCAAATTTTCAAAGTTAATTTATTTGGTACATACTATTATAAAGGTTAGGTGAGAAGTCAACTAGCTAATATGGTTTATATTTCAAACAAATGGATATTAATATATTCTTTAAAAATTGATAAGTATCTTTTTTAGGGATCGGCAGCATTATTTCAACTCAACTTCAATCAAGGGATTCAGTTTACAGTAATATCAAAATCTGGAAATATTTATATCTCTGCTGCATCTATTTTATTTCAAAACTTTTGACTAACTATTTATAAACTATCTACTTAAATCTAATTTAATATATATACTCACAAAATTTCCCAATGCTAAGGAATTCAAATATTGATCAGTCGATCGCATTTTTTAATGCACAATTGATATATTTCATCATTTCGTATGTCACTTGATTGAAATTGCATGAAGCTGTAATAAATCATTTATCCAACAATAATTTTAGGTAGACAACAAAATTTGTCTCCACCGATTGCTGATTTCTATATAAATATAATTCTTCAAACTAGTGAACACTAAGGCTTTGGCTTATTTATATAATTGCCACAAAAAATAAAAAATTACAAAGAACCACTTCATAATATTTTCATAATATTTTACATCAGCAACCAGTCACCGAGTGTTATCTGAAAGTTAAATTCATTTGAGAAATTATTTACATTTTATATCATCATCAGGTACTAATCATGTTTTAAGCTGAAAATTAAATCCATTTGAGAAATTATTACAACAGAAAATAAAATGTCTTGTTGTTAAAAAAATAAAATTTGTAATTTAATATTTGGAGTAAGATCAATTCATACAAGTTTCATCCACTTTCCACAACTACTTGGACTAATTGCATCAAAAGTTAATAGTTTACTTGACCTTTGAGCAAACAAAGAGGAAAAAGACATTCATTACTAGACAAAAAAATCTCAAAGATATTGAAATTAAGTGATATATCAAATTAAATTAAAGAAGCAAAATGCTTCCAGAATTATTCAATAGTGAAGTATAAAATGACAAAACTTGATCTAGATGAAGACAATTAAATGCTATTTGC